>JAECUM010008467.1:0-89120 GCA_016617855.1 Megalonaias nervosa | reverse complement strand
AGTGCACAGTATGATTCTTGTTTTACTGTTTGTGAGTGCGCAGTATGATTCTTGTTTTACTGCTTGTGAGTGCACAGTATGATTCTTGTTTTACTGTTTGTGAGTGCACAGTATGATTCTTGTTTTATTGTTTGTGAGTGCACAGTATGATTCTCGTTTTACTGCTTGTGAGTGCACAGTATGATTCTTGTTTTACTGCTTGTGAGTGCACAGTATGATTCTCGTTTTACTGCTTGTGAGTGCACAGTATGATTCTCGTTTTACTGCTTGTGAGTGCACAGTATGATTCTTGTTTTACTGCTTGTGAGTGCACAGTATGATTCTTGTTTTACTGTTTGTGAATGCACAGTATGATTCTTGTTTTACTGCTTGTGAGTACACATTATGATTCTTGTTTTACTGCTTGTGAGTAGACATTATGATTCTTGTTTTACTGTTTGTGAGTGCACATTATGATTTTTGTCTTACTGCTTGTGAGTACACATTATGATTCTTGTTTTACTGCTTGTGAGTGCACAGTATGATTCTTGTTTTACTGCTTGTGAGTGCACAGTATGATTCTTGTTTTACTGTTTGTGAGTGCACATTATGATTCTTGTTTTACTGTTTGTGAGTACACATTATGACCCTTGTTTTACTTTTCTTGAGTACATATTATGATTCTTGTTTTACCGTTTGTGTGTACACATTATGATCCTTGTTTGTGCGTGCATTGTCAAAGACTGATATATGGTGGATTTTTGCATTAAGACCTTGTATTTACTGTTGTGACTGCACATTATGTCCCTTGTTTTACTGTTTTTGAGTGTACTTTACAACTTCTGTTTTGCTGTCTGAACATTTGTTCAGCAGTTGCATGAAATTTCTGGTGTGTCAGTAGACTTAGAAGCCAGAAGTGAAGGTTTGAGGGTGATTTGATAAAAATTGTTCCGATAGGCTTTGGTTAAATTTTAATAGGCTGGAATATTAGTAGCCATTATTTTGATTGATACATTTACATCAAATTTTTCACTCACGCCAATGAACAGAAAGACACTTAGTAATAGGGCTGGTCAGGTAGTGTTTACATGGGTCAAATGGTACCCAGTATGTTTTGGAAATCCTTGTGTCATATTGATCATAGTTTTCAAAATTATATCGGCAGAAATGCAGTTTCATCAGAATTACTCAGGGTTTTGAGACCTGGTTGAGTCATACCAAAGACTTATAGAAATGGTACTAGCAGCAGCCTTGCTTGGTGCTTAGCATTAAGAGGTTAGTGTTGTGACTGGTTCATCCTGGTGTCAGGATAGTGTGACTGGGTGGTACATCATCACATATATCTGTGGCATGATGCTCCAGTGCTCGACATGACTATAAACTGTGACACTGCAGACATCGTAGGAATATGATTGAAAATATTTTAAAGCTACATTAAAACTCCAAATCACACACACACACACAGACACAGATACACACACACACACACACACACAGAATTACACTCTGAAAGAGAGGCTTTTCATATCTTGGCTGTATCTCATGATCACAAACTTTGTTGTCCATCAGTTAAAATTTTCATTCTCTTTGACAATCATTGGAATTTGCTGGGGTGGTTTAAAACCAGATAACAGATTCTCATAATCTTCTGTTTTCAGGTGCTATGTTTTGGCCTGTGTTTGCCACTGACAGAACATGAAGCAATCAAAGACTGTGTGAACGTGTATTGTGAATGGCTCTCAACCTTAATGCCGAGTCCAAAGTTGTGTGTTCCCAAACCAGTAATTGAGGACCCCAACCAGTATGCCCAAAATATGATGTACCACCTTCTAAACCTTTTTGAGCCAAGAATTGGATCAGGTAACCTGATCTGCCTATGTTAAACTGTCCAAACATGTTTTTGCTCTTTTTTAGGTATAACTCTTTTGCAGTGCTCCCCTTGTTACAAAGAGGCGAAGAGAGATTATTATAACATTTTCTTCACCTTGCCAAAATGATGTTATACAGCCATCTTTTTCATTTCAGAAGAATGGTGGGGGGATTACTGTATTGAAAAGTATTGTTCTGAACAATCAGATTCAAGTTTTTAAAAAAGTTCTATCTTTAAAGAAATTAAAATGACATCTTTAAGTGTGTACATAATATTTTATATACATTGGCAGTTTAACAAAAGTTAACTCGAGTTTACAAGTAATGCAAAGATGTTTTCTTTTTTTCTGTGAGATGTAAAATAAAATAAGTGTTTTTCGGTCTGTCAGTCTGCATCATCTGTCTATTGTGAAGAGTTGATGGCTACATACTTGCAAGAATAAACTGATATACATTTTCTCCCTTCATAATAGGTTTGGAATAATTTAGTTAGAAAATGCATTGTTCTAATTGGGTTTTTTGTTCAAATCAGTCAACAAAATTATATAAGCACAAAATATGCAAGGATTCTGTTTAACTTTAAAGTGAACATGCACTTTTCCATACCATTCCTTCTGCATTATTTCAACATGTATTTGCTGTCACTGCTTCTAAATGGAAACTGCTTTATCCCAAATGACCAGTGATCTTTGAAGCTCTTTGATGCATGAAGAGTAAATTTGGTTGTAATGGTGGTCGGGGTCAATTAAGCCTTTATTGCTTTTGACGTAATTTTCAATGTGATAAAGAGAAACTCCAGCAAATGACTTTTAGTATTTTTTCAACTTGTAGCAATTTTATGATCAATGTTTGCTCCAAATACACAAAGAACAGACACTAATTGGAAATATTTTTTGCTTTTTAATGTAATGTTCACTATGTAACTAACAAGAAAATCACTCAAAGGAGGTAAATGTGCTGCTCTTTCCACTCTTCTTATGCTTCAGGAGTTGACTTAGTTAAGAGGCAGGCTGTGTTGTGTCATCGAGTTCTGAGAACCATTGAAGCTGTTGCCAGGGAATCCACCACTTTGACCAGAGACACTTGGGAAACATTATTAAAGTTTCTGCTGGCTGCCAATGACAGCCTGCTTTCCCCACCAACAGAAAAAGGTTTGTTGCATTAAGTATTTAAATTCATTTTCTGTGTGCCAATGAATCCTGAACTATTTATATCAGTATATTTGCTATTATTATTTCTGTATTATGCAGAATGATATATGTCATTATACCCTTTTAGGTCAGTTTAAGAAATAATAACAAATAATTTGACTTCCAAAACATTGGTTGTACTAATGTTTTAAAAATATATTTCACCTGAGCCATTATAAGTAAAACATTTATATCAGAACAAGGATGTTGATTGCTTGGAAATTACTTGTAATCCTTATATTATATCTAATGGACATTTTGACAAAACATAAACATATTCTTTATTTATTGCAGGAACCTCTTTCCTCTCTAAGTTTTTCTCCCCCTCCACACACACATGCATTCTGTAGAAAATGGTGGATTAAATTGAACCTGTCCATCCATTCTTTCATTAGTCTGACCATCCCACTTTTGTTTCCATACAGTAATTAACTCCATTAATTATTATTGGATTTCAACCAAATTTCAGCCAAATTTGGTAGACAGTTGATATTGAACTTTGACTTAGAATAAGGTTGATTCTTAGCATTTTGTGCTGTTATTAGTTATGACCTGTGTCTGTCAGATTCATTCACTTTCATTCTGCACAAGAAATTAATTATAATTGGATTTCAGCCAATTTTTTAAGCATTATGTTTTCAATTAGTTTGTTCTTTCTGCTGACCTACCATATTTTAAATATTTTACATCATGTTGGGGTGTTGTTCTAGGAATGAATAAGTTTAAATTTATTCTTACTTTAATTTTTTAAAAATATGCATAATTTTTTGTACAACAACATAGGAAAGATTTTTTTTGTTTGAATCACATGACTGCAAACCTCTGATGTTCTGGACATGAAGGCCACAAGACTTAGGTAGTCATGTGACTATCAATTTTCTGTACAGTTCTGTGTTGATCTAACTCAAGTGGACTTTGACTATCAACTTCTAATATCAAACATTATTGTGGTTATTGGTACTGAACGTTGGACCCAAATTTTGAATGCAGCTTTTTATTGATAACATCTGTTTCCATTGTCCGAATTCTGCATCATAAGAAGTCTTCCTTTACCAGTGAGTTAACTATAGCACTACTCATTCCTCTTCAAAACTGCAATCCATTTCTTCCAACAAAAACCAGGAGACTCTTTTTTTGGAGCTTGCTTGGTTTTGTAAATTTTGAGAGAGAAAGTTATTAGAACTAAGGCACCTTGTTTGAGATTACATCTATGACCACATTGTTTTATATTAGCATCACAGCCAGGATTAAATGATGTAATTATTGGTATTTTTTATGCTATGCAAAGTATTTATCAGAAGATGGATTCACTTCAGATAAAAAGATTTTCCTATTAATAGTTTTGTTGTACATTTTAGCTTGAATCATTACTTGTAGTACTTGTCAGTTTTATTTAGAAAATGTACTATCAAATCAAACCAGGATTAGCTGCAGTTTTTTAATTACACTTGAGCATAATTCCTGTTTTGTAAATTGATTAATACCATATATGCTCGCTTATAAGTTAAGGCAAACTGCAGATAACAGAGATCATAATCTGCTGTAGCATAACACGCCTGCAGATCAGGGTCTACTTTGTTTGTTTTACTGATTACTCCTAACAACCTGCACAGATCTAGATCTGCCAACGCATTATGCAATGGCAGATCTGGCAAATCTGGGTCTGTGTAGTTTGTAGTTGGACTCAATTTATAGGCGAGTATATACAGTACCTAATCTTACTTGTTGCATCTTGAACTCCAGTTGATATTGCTTGCATACCTTTCGGCATGAGAGATTACCAAAAGAGAACCTGATTAGTTATCCTGTATTGAAGTATTTATTAGATTTCCTTCCCCACCCTAATCCCCATTAAAAAGCTTCTTTCCACATTATTTCATGGCACCATTTTAGTATGGACATTGAATGTAGTTTTATAATATTTATTGAGTGATGAGACAAAAAAAATAGAAGCTTTTAGAAACAAGAGGAAGCTATTGTTTGAAATCTTAATAACTTCAGCAGTCACTCAAAAGAAAGGTGTCAAATGCCATGTTATTGTTACATCTCATGAAAACACATTACTGTTACAAAAATGGATCATATACCTTGAATAAACAATGCCCAATACCCATGTGGTAAACACAAGGACTTCCAAGGCAAGCAAGATTATATCTTTTGTTTAGAATAGTTAATATTGTAATGAATGCAGTAGAAAGAGAAGTACATGCACATGAAAAGGTATTGAATTTATTTTCATAGGTGTACAACTTTGTTATTCATGGAAATACCACTGTAAAACTCGTTTATTTACTGTTAATGTTCATTTTATATCATGTTTTTACATGGTGTTGGGCTTTCACAATGCACTATTTTCAAGTACAAACATAAAAACAGGCATTTATTTGGAGGTTCTTGAAATGTTTCTTGGTCATGAAAATAGTTCATTTTGGAAAAATGCTGAATTGTTAAGTCAGTTGTTTCAGATATAGCTCAACTGGAATGACTAATCCATTTGATTTTTCATGAGTGCCAAGTCCACTTATGAAATAGGTATGTGCATCCATTTAGCTTGCATGGTCAGGACAAATTATCCTGCAAACATCAAACATGTTCAGTGCATTCATACCTCCATACCTTTTCTAGAGTATACTTAGCCCTCACATTTATTCTTCTACTTTTAATCAGTACAATATAGCCAGTATTATACTGATGTGCTGTTAGGCTATGTACATATATTGTACATACATATACAGTAAAATCTCATTAATCTGAACTTTTTCATTCCTGGAAATTTTGTATGGATTACTGAATTTTCAGATTACCTGATTTCTATGATACACACTTGAGTTATATTCCTTTGGTATAGTCTGACTATACTTCCCCGTTTGTTTGTACCCCTCTGCTGATTTAAATAATGAAAAGTACAAATTAGATCAGAAATGCACAGAACTTACTGAGTTCATTCATTGATTTATAATTTCTAACGTGATTGTGACCAGGGAAGCCCTAACACTGTCATCGTCTGCATGTTTCATGCTTAACGGAAGTTTTAAATATAAACGATGGCCATGTTTCAGATCCATTTCCAGTTCCTGGATAAGCCCATTTTCAACAAAGGTGTATGTGCATGACTACACATGTATGCACATAGAAGGAAAATGCTATGTCGTCTGCTTCTGATATTTACAGTGTCAAATCAAGCAAAGGAAAAGAATGACAATTACAGATTTGTTTTTCACGTGAATTTAACAAGCTGTGTAATTTCTGCGTACATGTGTGCAAAGGATATAACTCTCAACATTATGATAATTTAAGGAATTATCCGACAATAACTGAATAAGATGAATTACGTCACAATGTTGTCTGAGGAAATCAACATGCCCATAGTGTACACAACATGGCGCCGTGTTAGTATGGAAAGTCCATTAAGCATGAAAGAGGCAGAGAATGCCAGTGTGAGGAGCACTCTGGTCACAATCAGGTTAGAAATTATAAATCAGTGAATTAATCCACTAAGTTCTGTGCACTTTTTATCACATTAAAGATTTCCATTATTAAAATCAGTAGGGGGGTACAAACAAGCAGGGAGGTTTAGTCAGACTATAGTATAGATTGTTTATTCCTACAATGCAGTGTTGAGGAGTCTAAGCCATTGCTTACATGACCATAAAAGCCAAGTTTTTTTAAGTCTTTTACATGATGCATAAGTATTCTAAATTCAGTGTTCAGATTTTATGTGGTTTGGTTTTGTTAAAAAAAAATTTTGTGATTTTTATTCCACAAGGTAAACAAATATAAATCATGTCATAAAATAACAGTCACAGCTAACATTACAGAGGAAAGCATCTAACTGACTGCAATTTTGTATGGAAGCACATGTACCTTGTACAATGACCTGAATACTTTATTCACTGGGATTTCCTGATTGTCAAAGCAGATTTCTTTGCATTTTAGGTTTTTCTGGCCAGAAGTTTTATGGTTCTTGACTGCAGATCTGATTGATGATCAATATTTTTATTTTTTAAAAATCTATTCCCAATAATTTTTGTCCAGAATACGAATTTTCTAGATTATTAGTCAGGATTAATGGGGTTTCACTATATACTTAACTGTGAGAAATGGTGTTTTTCAAAAGGAATTCATCATCTATGGCTATTAACAGCATGACGCTTTTATTCTATTTTGTTTGAATGCAGACGACACTGGACTTAGCTCATGTAAGTTAATTTATACACCAAAAATACGAGCTGCACTTTACCACACTCATTCCTGCATTGCATGATATTTTGTGTGCTACATGTCTTGCTTGCGATCATGTGACAGATAACTTGTCTCTGTATTTTTCCTTCATTGAAAATGCTTTGGGATGTTTAATTAGGACGTTATGGCTAGAGTAGCTTTTTCTTGCTTGCTTACTTATTAGTAGTGTTGTTGAATAAAGAGGTGTGTAGAAGTGTGCACATTTTTTAAAATATTTCCTTAGCAAAACTTAATTTGCACAATGTATCTAATGGTTTTCTAGTTTTTCTTTACCCAGGTTTTTAATTCACCTGACCATAAGACCAAGTGAGATTATGGTATGGCCCTGTGGACCGGTTTCAGTAGCGTTTTACCAAAATTTGACAGAAAAGTATTCTGGCATGAAGTGCTTTCAAGCTTGTGTAAATGATGCTGATTCACTTTCAGATTACTAAAAGTGGAAAAGCCTTAAAATGACTGCTGAAAGAATCCACTGCGCAGAACTTGACCAAATCTGATGGAAAGTGCTCAGGCACAAAGGCTTTTCAAGTTTTTATATGATTAATGCCAATCTACCATCAAATATGGCAACTGTTACAAAAAATAAAAACCTTTATTTATGCAAGTTCATCAGGTCTCCATTACTATAATTACAAAACCTTTGATGACTTTCACACAAAATCCACCCAAAAGAATTTGACCAAAGTTCTCGGGAATGTTATCCTGACATAAATTGGTTTCAGAATTTTACAAATGATGCCAATCTGCCATTAGGTGTGGGTGCTGCTACTAAGAATAGAAAAACCTTTTCTCAGAATTTGACCAGATTTAAAAGAAAGCATCGTAACTCCCTAGTTGAAATGCCAACCGATTGTTTGCAATGATGCTGATCTACCATCCAGTTTGGCTGCCATTAAAAAGCGGATAAATGTTTACACAACTTTAACAATAAAAATAAACACTCAGTAGAATTTGACCAACTTTGACACAATGCATCCTGTCATAAAGATCTTTCATTATTGAACCAATGAGGCTGGCAAACATGGATAAAGGTACAAACAATAGAAAAACCAAAAACCTTGAAACAGTTGTTTTGACAACATATGCAGTCAACAGCATTGAGATGTTCTTTCACAGAAAACATCCAACTGATCCAGATCTTTTGACCATATACTTTTGCATTTGGCTATTAAACAGATGTTGACGAGCAAGCAATCTCAGGCCAGATTTGGTATGTTGTTATTTAAATATCAGTGCATAGATGTAGAGGCAAAATTTTTATACTTATTATTATGGCCAAATATGTGGATGGATTACGGTTTAGAGATTTATCATTAATTTATTTTGTCCCTCCATTGAATTCTTTATTCCAAAGATTTAATGATCTTGGAAGAAAGCTACCTACTACACTACAGTGGGTCTTGTCTCTTCTTAGAATTGTATTTCATCTTTATGATTGCTCCCATGCTCATCATTAATGCAAATGGGCATTTATATTAAATGTTACGCCAGACTCCTCGTGCACAGCTTGAGACAGAAACTTAAGAACGTAGAATGTAAATTGCAGGGTGAGTGATCTGCACATTTACAGAATGGGCTTTGCACTTTTGTCCACACCAGTGAAGGTGTCCTTTGAGAGGGGTTGGGTGGGTCACACTTTAAATCATTATCTTGGAGACTTATTGCTTTGCTTTAGATTTCTGTTTCAATATTTTTTAAAAAAACACAAATCAAAAGACAGTGTAAACTACTATAAATTTTAAAATTTACTAGTTTTACATGTATACATCTTCAGACAAATATAAAAGAGGATGATGTCAGCATATGTAAACAATTACATTATTCTTACAACATATGTAAATACTGTTCATTATGATAATAATATAATTACCAATGATTATTTACCTGGATCTAAAAGATATATAGATCTATATTGAAAACTGAATCAGTTAAATCATTATATAGATAAATAGCCCTAATTATAATTATCAGTTTCAGAGTAATAAATATTTATATGATATATTCTTAAAATTCTATATAAGTTTTCATAATGCTTTAGAATTAAGGCCATAAAACAAGAGTACAATGTAAACTGTTTTAAGGTTATATGAGTATATTTCCATATGAAAATGTTCTGTAAATTAGGTAGAAGTCAATTTAAATTTTACTAGGGCATGCTCTGTTAAGATTTTATCTGGGATGGTTCCCCTATCAGTGGTGTGGGTTCTGCAGTAACATGAAGGAAACCCATTTTAAACTTATTCTCAGAACAACTGAACCATTTTTTATTGAACTTTGTACAAATGTTTCTTATGACATTCTGTATGAGAATTTGTCAGGGGTTGTTCCTCTGGCAACAGTGCAGCTTCCTTGGCAACCACATGGAGAATGTTTTCTTCAACTTCTCTAGAACTCGAGAACAACTGAGCTTTTTTGATCAAAGTAGTTATGAATGTTTTTAGGACGTGATTAATCAAATTTATGTATAGGGAGGCTCCCTAGGAATGGTGTGAATTCCGTAGCAGTGATATAGAAAACTTATTTTCAGCTCATTTAGAAAGGCTAATCCAGTTTTATCAAACCTGGTAGTAATATTTGTTAGGATAATCTCTATTAAACTTGTATCCAGGGTGGCTTCCCGTGCAGTAGTGTGAACCAGGTGGAACATCTATTTTTTACTTCTTCTTTAAAGCAGCTAAGCCAGTTTTGACCAGACTTGGTAGATGTGCTTCATGGAACATGATCTATTCAAATTGACTACAGCCACCTGACCATATCAATGCAGATGTGAAAAATAGAGTCCTAGCATGAACTGATTTTCAGTTCAGTCAAAGTTATTTAGAGCAGAAATACAGTTTTACAACTTGTCATATACCAACAGTTTCAACCTGATAGCTGGAAAATACTCAGACATGGGTATCTTAATCAAAGTAACCCACTTTGTTACTAAAATATTTACCTTGTAGACCAGTGCATGGCATGCAAGCAATGTCTCATCTACATGGACCACTTATTTCAAGGATAGGTACAGTTTTTATAATAATAACTTAGACATTTAAATACTACAAATAAGATATTCAGAGTGTTTTCGATCAATACAGAATTATTGAATGAAAGAAAGACTTGCTTATACATTTAAAATATTTATTTTATATTTGCTGCATGGGACCCTATTTTGTAGTAAGGGAGGTAATTGAGGATTAAGTTGAAGCCTTTTTCAAAATTCAGAACATGATTATGCAATGATTTTTTAAAAGTATTTTTCCCTTGTTTCAGTTGAAATAATTTGAAGGATGGATATAAAATATGGAGGTTAATTATATTCAGTGTTCCAAATTTGCAAAGTTGGGTAGCATATGAATTATGTTGAAATTGATTTTAACTTACATGAACATAAATTCTCATCTGGGATAGTACATCACATGCTTTTAAATAAAAGAACAGTAAAGTATTTTTATGGAGAATTCTTTGTTTCATGATTTTTTATGAGCAAAATGCAGCAACATGCAGAAATATTATATATTTTAAAAAACATGAACTTACTCTCCAAGATGCAAAACATTCTTTTCCATGTATTTAACGCTACAAGCAGCATGCAGAAATATTATATATGTAAAAAAATGAACTTATTCTCCAAGATGACAAACATTCTTTTCCATGTATATAACACTACAAAGCATCAATCATTTAAAAGCTGTCAATTTACACATGTGCATAAACCCTTTCAAATATTCAAGTTATGTATGCTGTGCACCTTTCATAAACTTGTATGAAGTAAATTTACATACAGACTGCAGAGATGATCTGCATGTACTGCATGTGTGTAATAAAATACTTTATCATGTTTCTGCCATTTGTCACAAAACCAGCATAACAATTATGTCTCACAAAGCCACTCACTATTAATTGCTGTTGCTAATATTTGATCTTCTAAATCTTGTACAAATGTATGACTGCCATATTTTTGTGTGTTATACATGTCCAACTGTGAATAGCATAGACTCAGATCTGCTGTCCCCTAATGTAACTCAAGCAAGCATCATAGACCCTGAGCTGCCAGTCCATAATGCACTGGCAGATCTCAAATAGCGTAGACTCAAATCTGCTGTCAAAAAATATGCCTCAAGCATGCATCATAGATGCTGATCTGCCAGTCCATTATGCAGTAGCAGATTCGAGATAGCATAGACTAAAATCTGTCACATTAAATATGCTTTAAGCAAGCATCGTAGACCCTGATCTGACAGCCCATTATGTAATAGCAGATCTCAAATAGCATAGACCCAGGTGTGGTTTCACATAATATGCTTCAGACAGGCAATATAGACCCTGATCTGCCAGCCCATTATGCAGTAGCAGATCTCAAAAAGCATAGACTGAAGCCTGCTGTCCAAAAATATGCCTCAAGCAAGCATCATAGACCCTGATCTGCCAAGCTAGTATACACTGGCAGATCTTGAATAGCATAATCCTAAAACTGTTTTCATATGATATGCCTAAAGGAAAACCATACACAATAATCTGCCAGTCCATTATGCATAGACATATCTCAAATAGCATAAACCCAAACTTAATCTGCCAGTCTATTATGCAGCAGCAGATCTCATTCTTTGCTGTTTACTTTTGGTTGCACATTATAAACAGATGATCATGATATTACAGGGGTGGATCCAGGAAGTTTCCTAAGGTACGGTTTAAGTTCAGAAGGTGTTCATTTTGCATAAAATGATTAAACTTATTCACTGTTAGAATGAAGAGCCTGCTATTTAACTGAACCCACTAAACTACAGTCTAAATCCACACTTATTCAACGTTCTGTCATTATAATGCTATACGCAGGTGCCATAGAGTATACTGCTTTTTCATGAGATTGCCTTATAATGAACTACATGATAGCTCAGGGATTTTCATGGGCCTGTTTTGAGGATTAAATTTGGTCCCATTCCCAATGCCAAAAACTCCATTTTTCCCAAACTGATTGTAAAAGATTTCCAATCAGAACTGTAAAAAAATCAATGACATTTACCATACTGACTGTAAGATAGAAATTACTACAATGAGTGTTATGTAAACATTTCAAGGTAGCCTTGGCTTTTCTCTCCATTCAGAAAAGGGCAAGGAGGGCAGAATTAGAGAAAACTGAGTATAGAAAGTTTAAAATGGACAATTTTCAAATTATTCATTTCAAATTTCTGGTTTTGCATATTTTCATGTTAGATGATTAAAATACTGTTGAAATATATCAGTCATTATAAAATAATATTAAAACATTTCTTATTTTGCTTTGTAACACTTTCAAATGGTAACCTCTGAAATAGTTATTTTTCTAATTTTCCATCCTTTTTTTTTAATGAAAATTTGACACAGAAGTTGGCAATTACTTTGATTATATAAGCATTGTGTTGAAACAAAAGTATGTCTCAGATGGTTCACCAAAAGATCTGTAATAATGTATACTTTATCACATATGAAAATGGTGCCAGTCGGACATCCAGTACATCCACCACAGCATCTAATTTGAAATTATTATAGCTGAAGAATATCAGTTGGTTCAACACTTGGCAGTTAACAGGAAAAAATGGTCTTATTATGAATTCCTGAAAATACTTTTCATCCAATTGAGTATCAGTCCTTTCTAGGGACTCTTGTTATGGATTGACAATGAATATATAAAAAGCAACAAACAAACAAATTAGAGGCATTGAAAAATTGCAGACAGCACAGTAATTTGATTTTAGCTCAACTGGTCATATATTAGCCTATGGTATGGTCCTCTAAGTCATGTCTCCTGCATAGTCCACTATCCATTTGCAGTTGCTATCTGAAACTTTTTCACAATCACCACTCAACAGAATTTGACCAAATTTGAAGGAAAGCATCCTGGCATGATGCTCTTTAAAATTTATTCAAATTATGCAGATCACAATTAAATATGGCACCAAAATAATATGAATTGAAAAACCTTTAGACCACTTCTTCTCAAAAGCCATTGAACAGAATTTGACAAAATCATCCTGGTATGATGGTCTTTCAGATTTTATTTAAATGATGCATATCTGGCATCAAATATGGCCACTGTTACCCAAACTTGAAAAACCTTTGCCACTCATACCAAAACTTTGCATGGCAGAATTTGACCAAATTTGACAGAAAGCATCCTGGCAAAAAGGTCCTTTATCCATTATCAAGTATGGTTTCATTTCTAAAACAGAAGAACCTGAAAAATTACTTCTTCTTGAAAACCACTCAACATAGTTTGACCATGTTTGAAAGAAAGGATCATGGCATGGAGCTCTGTCAGATTGTTCAAAATGCTGCAGATCCATGATAAGATAGGGCCACATTATAAGGAGAATCTTATAAATGACTTTGCAAAAACTGCATAACAGAATTTGCTGAAATTTGATAAAAAGCATTCTGGCATGAAGGTTTTTAAAATTTGTTTAAATTATACCAATCCACCATCAAATATGGCTGACAAAATTAAAAGTATAAGAACCTTTATAGACCATCATTTCAAAAAACTGCTCAGCATAATCTGAGGTGATTTTTTAAAGTAATGCATCTTGGCATGATTTTCTTTCAGATTTGTTCAAATTGTGCCAACCTGCCATCAGATATATCCACCATTACTAATTATAAAAAAACTTTAAATGACTTCTCAAAAATTATTGAACATAATTTTGGCAAATTTGGGGGAAAGCATCCCGGCATGAAAGTGTTTCATATTTGTTTAAGTGATGCCAATCCACGCTCAAATAATATCAGCCATTACTTCAATAGAACCTTTAAGTGACCACTTTTCAAAAATCACTCAACTGATATAGATGGTATTCAGTTTTTGTTGTTGTTGTTGTTGTTGTTGTTGTAGGGTTTAACACCATTTTTCAGCACAAGATAGGCTATACATGGCGGCCAGTATAAATGGTGGAGGAAGAACCTGGGAAAACCCCAAAAAGAACCACCAACCCATGAGAAGCTACTGGCAAGTTTTCTCACATAACCACATTAGTTCAGTTTTGTACATGTAATGCTGTGGCCATAAAAATAGCTGTAATTACAAAGAATAGAAAAATTCTAAAAATGGTATTTTATCAAAAATTGCTCGATAGAATTTAACCCAATTTGACACAAAGCATTATGGCATAAATGATTGTATAAATGAGGCCAATCCATGAGCAAGTATGGCTACTATTACTTAAAATACACAAAACTCGAAACAACTTCTTGTCAGACACTTCGCAGGAAACATTGACCAAATTTAATTATGATAGCATTCTGGTATTAAAGGCTTTTAAAAGCATACAAAGGAGCCAGTTCACTATCAGATATGGCCACCATTACTAAAAATAGAAAATTCTTTAAAGAACTTTAAAAACTGTTCAACAGAATGTGAACAACATTTACAGAAAGCATTCTGGCATGAAGTGTTTTTAAGTTTATGCAAATGATATAAGTTTGTGATCAAATATAGCTGCTGTTACTTAAAATAGAGAAACCTTTAACAGCTTCTTCAAAAACACCATTTAACAAACTTAAATACCAAGCAATGTATGTACCAAGATTTAAATATCATTTTTGGATGGTTTTGCAGTGTGCATGCCGACAATACCTCCCTCACATTTCACACTTAAGAATAAGAACTAAAGAATAAGAACTATTAATTTATGTTACCTCAAGTTAAGTCTGTTCTTAAGATGAGAAGAACCTTTTAATAATTAATGCTACTTTTAAATGAATATATTAAATGCTTTAAGTTAAAGGTAAGTTTCTTATTGTATACACATACATATACATGTACACATATAACAAATATGACCCTCATCTGGAAAGGCCATCCATTGTATATGGCCACTTTCCCATTGCAGAAGGGGTGGCTGTATAAGAGGTGGGCCACTGTAGTGCAGTGTAGCTCTAGGTTAAAGAACTAAGTATATCTCTGATGCTCAGCAATACTTGTATCTAAGTATCAGAATTTCTTTATATATTTAATTATGTGCAAGAAAAAGATTTTGTTTTAGAGCGTATTTTTTGTAAGGCCATGTTTATAAATTTGTTTGCAGAGAATTATTGCTAAAATCGTAGCCACATTTGTTTTGGAGCAAGGTTGATATATTTGGTTATAGTTTGACATTTGCTAGAATTACCATTTTAAAGTGCTGGAAACATTTGTTGTTCATTCGTTATCACATGTATTGTACATTATTTTAAGGCATTTCATATATTCATTGCCTTTACTCACAAATTATTTTAAATGCATATTTTGTATTTTAATTTTTTTTTAAAATTAAAAAGTATATTATAACCCAGTATGATTTCCCCATGAAACACCTCAGAATTTACTTTGGTATAATCAGAAAAGCCCATAACCTTAAAACAAATCTAGAGAAATATAGTTGTCAGTCCAGGCTGATTATATGGTATGACTTGACCCTGCAACCTTCTGATCATATGTCCAATGCATTAACCACTGAGCCACCACAGGTCCCTAGAGTGCAGGTCTCAGTTGTTTCATTGTTATGGGTCCATTGGCAGGGCACCATGGGGGTGAGGACAGATCTGGGAATCCATGCTGATGACACATATTAACTCTACTTGTAATATCAACAGGATCACAAAATTCTAATGGATCTTGCTGCATATTATTTCCTGAAAAATAAAGTGGTGACCAGATAGTAAAAGAAAATATCTAACGAGAAGAATGATAACAGCACCTGCAGCTAGCTTTGATTATCAACCCCAAACACTTGTTTGAGGACCTAATCAAATAAAACTTGACTTTTGGGCTTGACCCATAATACCTATTAGTTATGTGTTATGCATTTTTGAGGAAGTACATCTGCATGTTGTTAGTTAATGATTGTTAGTTAATGATCGATTTTTAAAATCAGTGGAGTGGCATGAAATACTCTTATTAAGTGAAATTCTGTTGTGTTTATTATTGAAAGGTAAAGACATTTTTATAAATAAATAGTTTGAGAAGAAACTAGTGAAGCATGGAATGATAATACTAAAACTAAAACAACAGCAAATCCAAAACTGTAAAATGACATATTTTCCAGGACATTAAAATTATTTAGTTTGTATTTGGGTTTTTTTTTTTTTGTTATTGCATGTGTGTAACTTGATTTAGTTTTTGCAACTTCGAGCATGAATTATAATTTGTCATGTGTTCCCTACACAAAGATATGTTTTCTCTTTGTAGATGACATAGGGGACCATCTGTGTGAGCGTGTACTTAGTGTCCTGTTTGAGATCTGGCTATTGGCTTGCCAAAAATGTTTTCCCTCTCCCTCACTTTGGAAGACATTTCGCAAGATGTGTGTCTACTGGCGTCATCATGAGGCACTTGTAACACAATGGCACAGAGTGAACCATGCCCTGACTGCTCGTGTGCTCAAGATACTCTATGGACCTAACTACCCAGAATTGAGTCTTTGTAAGAGATACGTATATTTGTGTCTAACTAATTTGATTGAAAAATATCAGACATTGTGCAATGGACTATCCCATGATAAACTTTGATATTATTATTTAGGCATTTCATAAAGCTTTCCCCTGAGACTTAACATCTTGTACTTCTTAATATCAAACATTGTTGAGAAAACTTAGACTATTGAAGTAACAAAAATCACAGTAAATTAGCATATAAAACTACAAAGTAATTGTTGATTTATAGTTTTCTAGAAGAAAGCAGCAAACCTTTTATTGAAATTCTATTGTTTGTCTCATTAATGCAGTAACATTTAAGTTAACCTGGATGATATATACATTTGTACATTCACTTTTCCATTTTTTTATCAACATAACTATCCTGCTTGCTTGGACATAAATTCATATGTTTGTTCCTTCATTCGTTTCGCTGCCAATCTCTTGGACCCTGTTTCACCAGCACTCATGAAAATTTGTACTGTATTTGATGCATCGCTTGAAGAGTATTCTCAATAATACCAAAACTAAATTACTCTGACCTAAAGTTTATGGTTCAACAACTTTTGTATTTTATGTTATTCCTTACTTACACCCACAATATCTTGAACCCTATTTCACCTACACTCATTAAAATTGGTAGTTTTCAAACACTCATGAAAATGTATATTTGGATGTATATGAATGAGAGTACTGTATTTACTGCATGTTTTCGGATGGCAAAAAATAGTTACTTTTTTTGTTGTCCGAATACATATTAAATATTTTAATTAGGTGTCCGAAAACAAACGGGAAGACAAATTTGTGGCCCCCCCCATCCGTAACAAAGTTACCATTAACTCACACGATGACGTGCTGCCATGAAGTAAAACAAGTATTTTGTCTAACACCAGGGAAAGGATAATGAATGAAAAACAGGCATTACTTGACTATTTTGTCTATCTGATACATGTCCATCCACCAGAAAATGCAGCCATACATGTATTAGAGCCACGATTGTGTGCATATTTTCCACAATAACTGCCATATTAGTAATCGTGCAATCCAGTTTAACCCTTTACTAATCAGTGAGCAATAAAATCTACCTTACAAACGCATGCAAGCTTTATGTCTGTGTAATTAAGATATTAATATAAACTAAATTTAAAAAAATTGGAATTATAATTCTGAAGATATTTATAACATAAACATTTTAGTATCGAGAGTAGAAATACCGGTACATGTATGAGGGCTAATCTTAGAGCACCAAGGATGAGAGGCTCCATATGGGGTGAGTGTTGTACGCACGCCTAGGAAGGGTAAAAATAACAAGCAAGTTGCAATACACAAGTCATTAATATGTTGGTATTTTTTTTAAAATAAAGGTGATCTATTTGTTGTGGTTCTCTCTTCTTTTTGTTTCCCACCTAGCCAAGGGTAGCTTGAAAATGAGTAGAGCCTGCCAGCTCGAAACAATCGACTACTCAAAGATTGTTTTAATGCATGTTGGAGATTTCAGGGTGTCTAGGTGATAATTGTTCCTACTATAATTTGTGGGATTTCTTTGACAGGTGTGTTCGGAAATAAAGGACAGCCATCTGGATTTCGTTAAAAGAGCACACGATGTACCGAACTTGTTGAACCCACAATCAGTATTTATCGTCTACAAAGAGGTTTATTACCTGTAGAACAATAACTACATTTAAACCCGTGGTACATAATGCCTTGGGGATAAGGGGTTTGTTTTGTTGCATGATGCCAATGAATTTACTAATCCATACTGACTCTCTGATGTATTGTTTAATGATATAAAGCAGGGGTCATGGTTTCTAATTAAAGCCATAATTGTCACACCTGCGTGAAGAGTTTTCGTGTGTAACGATGTCTACACTGACAACCAGTCCATGGAAGTTCGTGATCACATTAAATAATTGGCGACCAAATGAAGTGAACTTTGTATCAGTTAAATTAACGGCAAACACACTGTGAATTTTACTTTAAAACGAAGCATCAGATCTTCTTAGATTGTGTCCAAAAACATAAATTGTAGAAAAAATTATAGTGGAGCAACGTGCGAAAAATTACAAGGCATTTAAATATTATATTTGCCCCAAAAAAATGGTGTCCAAAAACAAACATTGTCCGAAAACATGCAGTAAATATGGTAACTCATCAGTACCAAAATAAGGTCATTGTATCCTAATTTTAACAATCAAGTGATGTTTGTATTTTTAGCCTTTTGTCACATCCTCTTTATCTTAAACTCTGTTGCATCTAGAATTGATCAAACTCTGTTTCCCCCCAACACAGATAAAACTTTGTTTATTGATGCATTTTATTGTGATGTATATTGTAACAATATTTCCATGAGTGGGCTGTAATGGCAAGGCTCTTTATTCCCATTGCCTTGTCTTCAGTCCTTCACACTGTAGTATTCACATACCATACTGTTTGTTTGTACCCCCCCCCCCAACCGATTTAAAAAGCAAAAAGCTTCAAAGATATAAAAAATGCATAAAACATCATTTCATTCATTGATTTATAAGTTCTAACCTGGTTGTTGCCAGGGGGTCCCAAATACTGTCAATATGTTGGTATTTTTTAATAAACAGAAGTTTCTTTAGTAACATGGTCACCATATTTCAAGGGCCAGCCTATGTTTTCAAGTAAAAGATGTGGTGTAATTTGCCATCTTTGATAATCTCAGTAATTCCGTAAATTATGGAGTTACATTTTTTTGAACACATGTATACAAGATTTCCTTGTATGTATTTGTTCAGTTTGTTTTAGTAATATTAAACTTGACATTGCAAATATTAGATATAGACGACACAGTTTTTACTGAAAAAGACTATTCTAGAACCCAGAAAAGGACAGTGAGCATTTTGTCTGCTTGTTTAAATCGAGAACTTCCATTTGCTTTGAAATGCCAATAAATCGATTGTGTTAGGGACCCTTGGCTAAAGACAGGTTAGAAATTATAAATCACTGAATGATATGATTAAGTTTTTTGCATTTTTTTTTATTCACAGTGCTTTTTGTTTTTAAATCAGTAGGTGGGTACATACAAACAGGATCATAAGAGAATACTCTAGTCCATATGTTGTCGGCTACACCAGATGTGCTCCTGTTGGTGAGGGGAATTCATTTTATGAATCGGCACTTTGTGTATATTTTCCTTAGGCAAAGAAGAAATTAGTTTCCTCATTGAATACATTCCCCAATAACATTAGCATTAGGATATAAACTCTGCAACCTCTCAAATCCAACCCTCCAAGAAAGATGAAAAATGTAGCCTTTCTCATCTCTCAAGCACACAAAGGAAAGAAACTCTCCCAAATTATCTCCCCTTATATACCAGATGTTTACCAGTTAAAGCTTTTGCTACAGTAAGAGTAATGTTTTACTGCATCTCCTCTTGATATCTATCAAGACCCTCTTTAGTGTCTCCCGTCAGTCCAAAAATGTAGTACAGTGTTTATAATTACTTTTTTTTCAAAGAATTTGTTAACATTTTTGTGGATTTTTATTGATATTTGTACATATTTTTCACATTGATTCTTGCAGGTAGCACCTTTTAATTGTGAACACTTGTTAAATTTCTCAATAGTATTTATAATGAATTATTGATTTTGCTAACAAATGTCAGGTTGTTCTTTCCCATTTTTTGTGGTTTATTGTTATTTAAGATATGCAAGGGGAAGAATATGCTAAATGCATGTAATCTAAATCAGTGAGGACAATCATGTGCCATGCCTGCATAAAATCCTAGTCAAAGTTTCCTTGCAGCTTTTGTATTCATGGTGGGAGAGGAGATAGTCCAAGGTGCTGCAGATGTTTGATAGGGGGAGACAGAGACAAATGAAATAAAAACCAACAAATAGTGGCATCCAAGTCTTCATCTAAAAACCTCATCTGTGGCCAGTGTAGGGGGATACTATGATAGCATCTCTCCCTCATAAGAGCAACTGTCATATCTAACCAGCTAAAACTGGAGAATCATGTAGTATTAGATTTTTCCACACTACACATGTCCAAAGTGTAGCATGTCTCATTGGTGAGGAGACTTGTTCAGGAGATGACTTTACGGTTGTTAGCTTTATGGGAGATTCTATCCTTTGTTCATCATGTCTTGCCAAAAAAGGCTTGGAATTAACAGAAGATTTTTCTCCCAATATTTGACAGTCCAGTGGGCATAGGAATCCCCACATACCCAAACAGTGCCATACTTCAGAGCACCTGGGGTGTGATACTGATCTCACCAACTTGATCTCACAAATGTCATCACTGCCATTCTGGTTGCCGACCAGTCAGTCCAACCAACCAGCTGAAACTGGAGGTAGTTGTATTGACAGGATGTGCCACATACCAGTCAAACATCCTGTCATTAGCTCCACCATTTAGGTGACTGTTGAGCTGACATTCCACTTGTTCATCCAGCCATTGATCCTGGTGACATTTACCCTGTCAGTTTGCCCAACCACCAATCAAACTAACAGACCCAATGTTATTGGCGTATATGGTGGAGAAATATTGTATTAATCTCAGAGACAATGGCGCTGCTTCTTCCATGACAAAAGTATGTTTATATTCAGACATAGAAGCAATGCCAAATGAGGACAATCCTGATAATGGGTGTGAGAAAACTCTTTCTGTTTGTTCACTCCATTCTGATGATGGAGTGGACTTTGTTTACCTTTAAAGTTGCAGTTAAGGAAATTTACCTTATCATAATTGTATGCACACTGTTGCCATCTGAGAGCCATGCCTCTAAGGTCAAGGCCTGTCTAGACAATGAGGACTAGGATGAACACCCCCTGGAAAATAAACCAAATCTCTAGTCTTTCTGAAAATATCTATGACTTGGTGAATTCTAAGGGTTCTTAATTCTTGAGGTTTTTGGTGCAGCCAATAGATGACCACACCATATTTCAGTGAGGCATCCATCAAAAGGGACACATTTGTAATCAGTCTCAATTTGACCAAGGCATACTTCCATATTCTTATCCATCCAGCTTATTGTGCAGTTTTCCTTCAGTCTGCATTCCACAGAACAGTTTATCAATTTTGTACTCTTCCATTTGGTTTCAATCTCAGCCCATAGTCATTTGTGAAAACAACCATCTGCAAGATCCTGTTCAGGTTTTCCTTTGTCAGCATCAAATGCAACATTCCCTGAAAAACAGCATTCAGAAATTCACAATTCAATTTTATTGATTGGGATCAACAGCCTTATTTCACTTTTCTCTCACCTCAGCTTTCTAGTGAAATGGGAGAATTTGGATCTTGTTCCCTGCCAGCTATTCATTGGTACATATATTTTTTGCTTTATTTGTCTCCCTCTCATACGATTTTGATTATCAAACTTTCAGAGTAGATTTCCATGAGGGAGTTTATGCTCTTCCTTGGTTTGCTAAATGTAGAGGAGACTTGATTTGTTTGAGCAACCTTTTTCATGTGCCCTCTACAGATGGCACTACTGGTTCAGTGGCAGTTCCTATGCTGTCATCCAGATGACTATGTTATGATCAAGATAAAACAGTTCCTGCATCAGTGGCAACACAGTCAGTGGCTTTTGGTAAGAATTCCTCTGGCAAAACCCCAGCTGGAGATTACAGTTTGTATAGACTCCAGCTCATATGGTTGAAGAGCTACCTGGTTGTCCTGCTTCACCATGATCAGATGAGTAGGCACTTCATAGCAACCTTTTAGAAATGAGGGCTGTAATTAATGTCATTCATGTCTGGAGAATCAGCATAGTGGAGAAGTAGTTCTTGTAACAGTGGACAATTCTGTGGTTTTTACCAACCTCTTCAGATAGGGTGGATAAGTTGGGAGGCACCAGATTGCCTGAATTCTGCAATCTGATATGTGACTTTCTGTTTTGGTACTCCCAGCACATAATATGGTCCAGATCAGAAACATTCTGGCAGACTCATTGTTCTGACTGATTCATTTTCAAGATGGGGCCAGACTCTTCATGTGGAGTGGTCACTTAATCCTTTGATCTTGAATCACACTTCTCAACTGGTCCTAATCAGAAGGGCATTGCATAGAAAGAAATTTGGGCCTCAGTCATGGAGAGAAACTAATGAGCCACTTTAAAGGCTTATCAGGGAAATTGGCATGTTTTCAGGAACTAGTGAAAGGGCAACAACATTGTTCCACTGAATGCCTCAGTATCTCAACAGGTTAAATTTTTCTGTTTTATTTATAATAAAAGTTTATCATCTATAATGATGATGGGCTACAGCTGCATGATTTCCCACACATTCATGCATTGGGATATGGCCACAACAAGGACCTGCTGAATTGATGTCCTCCTTTGACCAGAATTGGCCCAGTTCACTTTCCCAAGTGGAATAATTGACAGGTTTGACATGGCTCAGATTAGTTTGAGCCTTCAGCCAGAATCTCATGGTTGCTACAGTCTTATAAAACATAATTTGACATGCAAGGTGAGCAATTTGCATGCCATTTTTGATGGAATCAGATTATCTCCAGTTAAGATTAGGTGGTTCCATAATCCTAATGATGCAACCAGGTGTCATACCTAAGAAGAGGTTACTGATTGCAGGCAACCAAATATTGGTCATTTGATTTCTTTTTCCTTCACTGATATGCCAAGGTGGTGATGCAAGGTCTGGTCTGTGCTCTCAGCATTGCTTGAAACACATGGAGAAAATTTTTGGGGCCAAACACTATTTCTTTCTTCTGGTACAGGCCAGACAGGAGAATTGAATCTGGTGGGTCAGGTGGCTGCAGATCAGATGAACACCAGACCAAGTTAGGGTCAGCACAACCTCCTCACATGCATTGGTTTACAGGTCTTGCTGGGTTTGCCCTTGCTAAGAAAACATTTTTTGTTTTCATTATCAGTGTATTGACATCATGTATTGCCTTGATTCTTTTGGGGCAATTTATCTTTTATAGACAACTTTAGCTATATTTCCCCTTCCAGGATAACCAGGGTAATGGTTGTTGGTGCATTATCTCCTCCTTTTGCCTGTTCTCTTAGCATTAATGTGATCATGGAACATATTCAACAGAGAAGGAATTTTTGGTAGTAAATTACATGTCTCGGAAAATACTTCCCTCACCTTTCTGGAATTTGAGTATCACTATCGATATTTTGCTCAAGCTGAAATGGTAAACATCAGGTATCAAGTTAATTAGGAAGCGTCTTCCATTTGTCTGTATGTTACTGAGACAGAAAAGACAAATTTCAAATATATGGGTAACAAACTTTGGAAAAGTTTCTTCCATTTGTCTCTTTGTTACATAGACAGAAAAGACATGATTAAGTATATGAGTAACCAATTCTGGTGTATATGTTCCATTGACAGAAAGAGTCTGTATGTTCCATTGACAGAAAAGACAAATTGTGTGTCTTTCCAAGAGTGCTGGATTTGAGAAGTAGCAGAGTTTAGTTCCTAACATTATTGTGACTCAGTACGTTTTCTCAGAAGTTTAATTTACTAACAAATTTACTTTCCTTTACAAAACCATGTAACATGGTTTGATATACATGTAAAAACTCTCAAGTTCAGATGCAAAAAAAGCCAAGCTGCAAACTGGTTTTATATTAAAATAATATATGAAATTAATTTTCTGTAGTTAAAATTTAGGGGGAAAAATCTCGTTAGCTTCATGAAGCAAAATGAAGTTATTGAAAATTGCAATTTTCTCATTTCTACAGAATTAATATTAGGAAGTGCTTGCATTTTCCTTGAAATTTGTATGCAGATGTAAAGAAAGGTTTCCTATCTATAAGACAAAGACTGAAAAATGTAGATTAAACTTGAATAACACAGAAGCTTATTTAGATAGTTACATGAAATTTCCCATATTTTCATCTATGTTACTGGGAAAAAATTACATAAATTTTCAAGACTTACAGCTTTGGTGGAAATTTTAATTTCTGAAAACTGAGTCCATATTCTAATTTGGTCATATGCTGAAATAATAGACCATAAGTATCAGATGGACATATTGAAAGAATTACTGTTGGAATTTGCACTAGGACCAGGAAATCCCAGTCAATGAGTTACGTTATTTGTCTTTTGCTAGGCTGTGCTGAGCAAGGGACAAATAATGTAACTCAGAGACTGAAATTACTTTGTCTCAGTGCCAACCCCAGCATCGATTATTTTTCTCACCTATTTGCTTATCATTCTATTTTACGAATTAGTCATATAAATTCAGTTACTTCCATCATTTGCACTCTTAATTGTTAATATGAAATACATATGTTTTGGTGAAGTTGGGATGTAAAACTCTCCAGCTAAGAGTTGACAATTCCAATTATAGCTGACCGCTAAAATTTATTAGTGCATGCTTTTCATGAGGAGACTGAGATGAGCAACCCAAGATATCCCGCTTGAGAAACTGACCTCAGACAGGACAAGTACAGATTGCAGTTTTAATGGCTGTTTTTGTCATGCATGTGAGAATGCTCTGTAATGGTCATTCTTTAAGGTGTTATTTAATATTTTCATTAGACAAGTGAGAGAAGCATGGAAGCTGTTCCTGCATTTGAAGATTGAAAATAAAATAAACACAAAGTCATATACGGAAATTCAAACTGCAGATCCTTTTACAGGTGAATATAAATTTAAACTTAATTCCTGTCTGTACCTGGGTACAAATACTGATATAGACGACAAAACAAGACAGTGTAACATTGACAAAAATGGTTTATGTTTCAGCGGAGGAGGATGGTGCCCAGCTGGTTTCTCCTGAAACGTCTGCAGACTGTATCATCCAGAGCTGGTTCCGCTTTCTACACATCCTGCAGAATCCCGTGGACTTAGCAAAAGCAGTGATTATCAGCCAAACACCCATGTTCCTCAAGATGGCACTGGAGAGTCAGGCAGTAATTGACCCCATTCAATACGAGTGCCTTCAGAAACTGCCCCAGATTTTCTATAAGGCAATGAGAGGCATATCTATCATGGTTAATGCTTTTCTAGGTATGTCAGTAGGTTTTATATTTTTGATGATTTTTTTTAAGGTATTACTAGTTACAGCAAATTAACATGGACATTTAAAAATTAGCATTGAACTACTGTTAAATCTTGGTATGTTGGTGGTTTGTACAAAATTGAAAAATGCTCACACTGAGTATATGAAGAATTTTATTGGCATTTGCAAAGGTCACACCTTTGTTCATTAGCAAAGAGTGAACATTTATGTAATTTTTTTTAAATCTTAAATTTGCAGGTGTTTTTTGGATAATATGTATGATTGCCATTAACCTTGATGAAAGGAGTAATACATTTTATTGAATATTTTTCTTAATATGGCAGTAAAGACAAAGTTTACAGTGTTAAAGTCTTCCAATATCAACAAGTGATTCACAAAGCCAAGACCTATACTATTTTTCTTGACATGTTATGGCAGAGTGTACTCTTCTGGATGGGACACCAGTCCATTACAGGTTAACTCTCCAGAAATTCTGGTACCTATTCATACCTATGTTAACTGGAGCAAGCAGGGCCAAATAACCTGCTTGAGGTAACTGTACTGTAAGTTTTCTTGTACATAGAATTTAGGCAAAATTAGCAAAATAGTCTTTGCCAACATTTTTTTCTTTGAAGATTTTTTATGAATATATATGTACAGACCTTGGACCATTTACGTACCCCTTAAAACAGAGGTGGGCAAACTTTCCAGTGCAAGGGCCGCATACACAAATTTACAACTTTAGCAGGCCGCATAGTTTATTAAGTAAAATAATTAATATTTGAAATAGCAAAAACAAAAGGTTTTTCTAAATAACATCATAATTAATATTCAGTTGTTAATATGTTGTTAATATTTGAAAACTTAAACTTCAAAAGAAGCACATTTACTTGATAAACAGAGTAACATAAACAGAGTCAGTGCAAATGATGCAGCTGATCACATTCATTGACCAGTTTGTCAAAATTTGGTGACAAGTTGCTCGTGCTGATCTTTAAAACTGAATGAAGATTTGAATCTGTGAGAAGCGATCTGTTCTTTGACTTGTTGACTTTCATAGTAGGGAAAGTCTGCTCACAAATGTAGGTTGATGATGCAAACAACACAAACATCTTTCTGGCAAATTCTTTCAGATTTTGAAACTTTCCTGGGTGTAGAGAAGCATAAAACTCAATCAGGGGTTTGGTTTCAAAAGTTCTTCTTAAGGAATTATCGGCCTGCAAATCAATCAGTTCCACCTGCAGTTTTTCAGTGGCTGTTTCAATGTCACAAGCAAAGTGTGAGCTGAGCAGGTAGAACTGTTGTTCCATTGCCTTGAAATCAGCAAACCTCCAGATAAATTCTTCTCTTAAAGCCGTGATCTGACAACTGTACTTGTCAGATAATGCTTGTGAAACAGTCTGCGTCTTCAAAAGAGGAAAATGAGCAAAGTTCTGCTCATTCAGCTGCTTGGCAAAAAGTTTAAGCCCCATTTGAAAGGATTTCTCTTCCACATACAATTCATGAACAAATACACCTTTTCCTTGAAGTTTAGTGTTCAGCTCATTCAATTTTTGCATTATGTCCGCAGCAAATGCAAAATCACAAATCCATTCTTCACTCTGCATTTGTTTTGAAAAGACATAAGAGATATCTTTCATAGAAAAAACATGAGAATCTCTGCTTTGAGGTCCCACACCCTCTTTCGTACTTTTCCCATGCTTAACCAGCGGACATTTGTGTGGTACAGCACATCAGTGAAATCAGCTTCCATATCTTCCAATAGGCTTCGGAACTGCCTGTGTTTCAGTCCCCTTGCTCTTGTTGCATTCACTGCACACACGACTGGATCCACAACATGCTTAAGATTTAAAGAAGACTTACAGAGGCTTTCTTGATGTATGATGCAGTGAAAGGAGAGTACACTGTGCAGTGGGAAATCTTCTTTAATTTTATCATTCATTAACTTCACAAGGCTGGAATGTTTACCTGTGAGTGAAGGAACCCCATCAGTTGTAATACTTGCCATTTTATCTAAGCTTAATCCAGATCTGATTAAACTGTTAATGACACTGTTGTACAAATCTTTCCCAGTACAAATGTCTTTGAGAGACTCCATAGATAACAATTCCTCTGTAATGTCAAAGTTTGCATCAATTCCTCTGATAAAAATAAGCAACTGTGCAGTATCCTGAATATCAGTACTCTCATCCAAAGCAATAGAAAGCCACTGAAAACTATCACTGGCCTTTAACAGTTGTTCTTGAAGATTCAATGCAATTGCGTCTATGCGATGAACAATAGTTCTTCGTGCTAATGATATGGCTTCTACTTTTGACTTGGCTTCAGGACACACAACACTGACAGCATCAATCATACAATCTTTAATAAATTCTGCTTCTGAAAATGGTTTGTTTTGCTTTGCGATTTTGTTGGCCAACACGAAACTTGCCATTGTTGCATTCTCTTGTAAAGATGAAGTTTTCACAAACACAGCTTGCTGTTGTTTCAACTTTTTTAGCAGATCAGTTGCTTTCTTTTGCAGTTCTTGTTTTGATAAATTTTTTCCAAAGTTACCGTGCTTAGTTTGAAAGTGACATTTCAAATCGAACTCCTTGAAAACAGCAATAGTGTCTTGACAAATCAAACACACAGCTTTAACTCCAACATCAGTAAAGAAATACTTGTCAGTCCACTCCTTGTTAAACGCATGGCATTCATCTTCAATTTTTCGCTTTCTAGATATCCTCGAACAACTCATTTTGGATAAACTTTGGCAGATAATGAAAGCTTTTTTAAATGATCGATACGGAACTGTCAGTCCCAGTAAATTCTTCACTTCAACAATTTGACGTTAACTGCAAGTCACTCGTCTGCCATGGCGGATGCATACACTGTTCAAAAAATCTTTTTGGCACATAAGCGCACTGGTTCCGATGACACACAGTCAAGACACACTGACGATGCACTCAGTCAATCACGAGCGTGTGAACAGTGAAAGACAACACATGCGCGCACGCACCTCGATCGACCCACCCAGTGGGAAAAAATCATAGATGTATAAATAGAATGCGAAACAAGCCAAACAAAGTTCTATTGAAATTTCTATGGCTTTTCCCACTGGGTGGGTATTTGGCATCGCCTGGTTACATTTCTCTCAAAATTAGAAAGAAATTTTACCCTTGAGAAAATTAAATAGTGTGAACATAGGATTTGTTCCTAGGCCACATGAAAACCCTTGGCAGGCCACATGCGGCCTGCAGGCCGTAGTTTGCCCACCCCTGCCTTAAAATGTAACGGTTGATGAGCAAGTGGAAATGAATGGTAAATGAACTTAAACCAAATGCTGGGTAAGTGCAGAATTAATGAAGAATGAACAAATAAATCTTGTTAGCCAAATGTACAACAATAAATACTGAACAATAAGCAACAAATGATAAACCCAGAACAATGATTTAAATTGCAGGTAACATTAATTTCACGTGTAATTGTGTCTTTAAAAAAAACATGGAATGTAATTTTAATACATTCTAAATTGAGTAGTACAGTAGCCTAAGAAATACCTATCTATGCTTTCAGTCTCCTTCAAGCATTTAAGAAATCAGCAAATTATTTCTCTTATCTTGAAATTGTTGTTTTTGACTGTTGAATGCCATTTTGAACTAAACTCCAATTCCCTTTTGCTACTGAATAATTTCTACTGTCCACTTTTATTGCTGCTGGCATCACTTATTATAGGTCGAAGTGTCACTTTCATTCAAATGAAATGTAAAAAATTCAGTTTATAAATATTGAAGTAAATTGTTTTTATTTCATCAGACAGAAAGAATGAAAACATTTTCCAGAAGAATAATCAGACTAAAATTTTAAAAGTAATATTTCACCTCAGCTGATTACAAATGAGTTATCGACTAGGAATTGTGATTTTTGTCTGAATATTTCCCTTTTGTAGTCTTGCAGCTGTTTGAAACATTTGCAAGTGCATTTCCAAACCATTCTTGAACAAATATAAACAAAACTGCAAAACACACAAATGTTAAATGATGATATGTAAAATGACATATAATGATTTCGTAGACTGAAATGCAGAACACAAAGGAAATGCATTTAAAATGCATATTTGGAGTTCATAAACATTTTGGGGTCTGTGAAATAGAAATACCAATACCCAGAAGGACACTTCTGAAAGTTTATAACCTGGATACCATATATAGTTGTTTATAAGATGAGTCCAACTGCAAACTGCACAGATCCAGATCTGCCATTGCATAATGCATCAGCAGATCTGGGTCTGTACAGTTTGTTAGGGTAATTATTTGAACAAACAACATAGACCTTGATCTGCTGGCACATTATGTGATGGCAGATCAGGGTCTGTGTTGTTTGCAGTTAGATCCAATTTATTAGCAGGTATATATGGTAGGTATATGTAGCTACCATATCATAAGCACTGTGTTGTACAAGGAGTGTAATACAGTAAAACCTGTTATGAGAGACTGCCCCTTCTGCCAACCAAAAGTGGTCTCCCAAGACAGGTGGTCTCTCATAACAGGTGTGTGAAAATGGACTGGTTTCCAGGGTCAGTAGTTAGCACTGTTGAAGAAGGAAAAAAATACCCATACTCACTGTACATGTATCATATCCTTTATTCATAAATCTTGTTAAATATTGCATGCATTCCTCTCAAAATAACTTTATATAATAAAGATATACAGTGTACATCTATCAAACAATGTGAATCAAATTTATATTTGAACATCACATGAATATGTACATGTATTAGCACATGTATATAATTTGCGAAATAAACAAAGGTAATATTTATCCTAACCATAAGGTAACTTCACATGACCATAAATTTTAGAGTTGTTTCACATGCAACAAAAACCACACAGTTAGCTATGATCTATATATCTTATTCTATGCACTTAATCACTTTTCTTTAAGAGATCCATTATACTTCTTTGTTCACATTTTTTACTCAGCTGATTGGTCTGAACATGTATCTCCATTTCTGAGCAAAGATGCAAAAGTTTGGGATTGCAATGCTGTAAAGCATATTCTTTAATCTCCTTTAAATGTTCTATGACTGTAGAATGTGAAATAACCAGAGGCAGAATTTCACCAGTAGATGACTCATTGTCACTATCACTATCAGCAGTTGGAGGAGTACCCAATTTACCTCTCTGAAGAATATCCTTCTCCCAGTCTGGCCCTGAGAAATCATAGCAGTTTCTAGACAGTGGTCCATATCGGCATATTCTTCCAATGTCATGCCATTGAGAAGAAGTTCCGTTGATGGATGCATGTCTTGTTCACTTTCTTTGCTCTCTGGCTTTATGGCTTCGACACTGACAGAAAAGCCACACTTGGCAAAGCACCTTTCTATGGGGTATGCAGACAGAGCATCCCACACTGACTTAATCCATAAAATGGCATCCAGAACAGTGATAGTCTTAGATATATCAGTTGCTGTAGAGCACTCATCCATTTTGGAAAGAATGTGTCATAGCAGTTTCTTCCGATAATTAATTTTTACAGCCTGAATTATCCCTGCATCACAGGGCTGTAGTTTAGATGTTGTATTTGGGAGTAGAAAGACCATTTTACATTGCTAAACTGAACATCTGGGTGTGCACTGCAGTTGTCTATGATAATTAAAATGTTCCGATTTTTCCTTTTCATTTTATTGTTGACAGCTTCAAGCCAGTTACAAAAGATGTCTGATGTCATCCAAGCCTTTCTGTTGGATTCATAGACAACACCCAAAGATCTTAAATTAAATGACCTAAAACATCTTGGGTTGCATGATTTGCCTATAACTAACGGGTCCAGTTTTTCTCCAGTTGCACTACATGCTAACAATAGTGTCAACCTCTCCTTTGCTTTTTTCCCTCCTTTGTGAACATCATCTTTCTGTACTAGGGATCTGTCAGGTAGTCCTCTGTAAAAGAGTCTTGTTTCATCAGCATTACAAATATCACATAGGTTATACCCTTCAGTGATGGCTGGTAGTCTTTTTTTCCAGTCATCAATTGCCTGTAAATTCACATCAGCTGATTCTCCACTGAGCACACTTGCTGTGATATTGTATCTATTTTTGAAGCTCTCCAGCCATCCATTTGATGCAGTAAAGTCATCATAATTCAGTTCTGCTGAGACAATAATTGCTTTTTCCTGAATCAGCTTTCCACTTACTGGTATGTTTTTACTCCTTGCAACACAAAACCACTCCCATACTCGCTCGTTTAGATCTCCATACAATGTCCATCATGCTGTGGCATATTTCCTCTGTGCTTGTGCACCTTTCTGCCATTCGTTTCTAATGGAATCCTTGTCTTTGATAACATTCTGAACTTGAGTTTTGCCGACGTTTAAGCTGGCTGCTATTTTGCTAGCTGTCTCCCCTTTTTCAATTCTTTCAATTACATTAAATCTTTCTTCCAGTGTTAGAATTTTTCTTTTTTTCATCGGAGGTTCTGCCATTGTTATTAGTGTTGATGTAATAACGACTAGATGTATTTCGATTTTGATCAGGATTTGGGGAAATGTGGCATAAGTATATATTATTTACCAATGAATGAAACCCAAAAAAATAATTAACTCATCAAGAAACAATACATTTTTTTGAGACGAAGTTCAAATCACCAGCATTATAGCTTGATAAACAAAGGTTGCGACCATCTGCACCCGGGTAAACAAATGGTGGCTTGGTGAAACACTGTAACAAAAGAAATAATAAAAAAAAAAAAACCAATCCGGAAATGATTCTCACTTACTAGTGTTAAAGGCAAAGACCTCATTCACTCGCAGGCATTACAGATTAACTGGAAAGACAAACGATGTACTCAACCCTACACTGAAGCCCTTTTAAAAGATATATCACTGGGACATTAAGACTACTGGCAATGTGTGGGCTTTCACAAAGATAAAGAAAAAATACAAACCTCTAAATTGACCATGTATGTCCATCATTACTCCCTTTGATGAAAAATGGTTAATCTTACTGGCAATCCATATGACTTTGTCACTACAGTGGCAGTTAGTGACATGTACTTTAGTCTGGTTTACTGCAATTTACAAATGACACCATATGCCGGACTTGTAAATTTCACAAAACTGGTAGCTAGCCAATTTTTTTTTTTTTTTTAAATACTGTATTAGAACAATCTTTACTATTTATGCAGTCATTGATATAAAGGATTAAATGATGGTTAGTGGTGTTTATCTTGCCTTATGGTTGTTTAGTGTTATTTAATGTGCACTTTGTTTGCATACTACATGTATCCTGAGCTCTCATGTTTACAAAGGATTAAGTCAAGGTCAATGGTGTTGATCTCTGTTTTTTGCGATGCGGTCGTTCATAGCAGTGTCGAAATGCATATTTTGCCAAGAAATCGCGGTCGTTAGTCACGTTCAGCAGGTGGTCACTCATAACAGAGCATTTATATAATAAAATCGATCCGTGCATTACGATTGTTGTCGTACTTAACAGGTGGTCGCTCATAGCAGAGGTCGCTCATGACTGGTTCTACTGTACCAACAAGGGGACAGCTGGACATTTTTTGATACTTCAAATTCTTATCTCAACATCCCATACTTTGGGTAGTGTTTCATATGATGTACCTTTTTACAATACCTCTTGTCAGAACTGAACAACCACACTTTATTTTATATCTGTGTTGGCATAGTGTAGTACGCAAGCACAAATTTTCCTTTGCTGGGTAAAACTACTAGCACAAACTTTTATTTTTGCTTATTGGTTATTTGATAATCTGTACAGCCCTAATCTGCAAAAATGAAAGATTTTCTGAAATTTGATGATGCTAAATATTGTTATTTAAAGTAACTGGCCAGGGCAGAACTCCAATTCCAACCCATTTGATGCAAAGTCTACAGTGCTTATTATGTGGCTCCACAAGCATAACTTAAATGCTGTAATTTCACAATTACAATGAAACATTAATGTAATTATCCTGAATGTAATTGATGTTCCTCAGCAGGCAGTATCTGCTAATTCTTTACAGCATGATGTAGGGAAATATGATATACAAGTGTAACTATCTATTGTATTATGTATGTAACAATTGGTAAATTGCATTTCTGCACCCATATTTTTTTGTTGTCAAGGTATTGCTCAGGATGTCAAGGAAGAAAATTTGCTTACGAACATGAGTTTCCAGCCTTCTCGACAATCAGTTCTGGGACCATCCACTCCTCCTGGTCAACGCAAGACCTCGAAGCCAATAGTTGCAATCACCAGCCAACTTTCACAAAAGGGTTAGTGATTTTTGTCTGGCTTGTATTAGCACATAGCAAGAGGTGGATATCACTTAGTTTCATCTCCTTCCTCAACATGCAGAACTTATTTAGAAACTTTTATCTTGCTTTTGAAAAACAGGCAAGACACAGGTATTATTTTCCCAAAGGCATTGTCATCGTTATTGGGGTAAGCTTTTACATTTAGCTCAGTTTTCTGATGCTTTGCACATTCACGAAACTTTATAGCTATATTTGTAATGCCCATCACAGTTAAAAGAAGGTCATGGTAATCTACTTTTCATGCTGCACTGACTTTGCATGGTTTTTGGAAAGTGCCTAAGTGGAGCAGGTGAAACATTGCATTCCATATCATTTTTGTTTTTTGAATCTTATGAAAGTCATATAGAGGGAGGGCATGTCTTAGCATGGTTTACAGGTAGGACACAATGTTCTATGGTACTGTTGTTTTTAGTATTCTCTACATCTTTAGGTATTCAGCCTTAACTTATGGTTAAATGGTTATTTATTAGAAATTAATTCTTATTGTTACTCCTGTTTTAGTTCCAAAGTTCTGTCTAGCCTGCCTGGGTCAGATGTGGGAAGAAAAATAATTCAGTTGTATCCCATTGTGTAAATCCTGCCTTTATTGACATGAAATGAGTTGATATATTACTTTATTAGTGTAGGATAGAATCACAAAATGAATGTAGTTGGTTGATGTGATGTTTATTAATCAACAGGAATAGATGTTGAGTCTCAGATGGGTGAGAAAAAAGTTAGGGTTAGAAAGTCTTATTTGGATTTCAAGAGCAAAACAAAATGGCATGGTCTCAGAATTTTTGAACATGTTTCTTCTTCAGATACATTATCTGATTATATTGTTAGGAGTACATCTGCTACCTTGCAAGTCAAGCCCTTCCAAGCTTATAAAAAGACATTTACTAAATCTCTGTGCATATTTTAGCAATAAAAGTTATCTTGTCTGCTTTCCAAGACAGTTTTCAGACAAGAGTTGTCTTCCCTTTGATAGGATCCCATCCATTGTCATTTACCCCCATATGTATCTGCCTGGTCAGCACTCTTTTCCAAGCAGCCTTGCAGATAACTTCCATTTTATGCCTTTTTCACAAGTTTGAGCAATCCTTTGTTTTCTCACCCACAGGCAAGTATACTCCATCTGTTTTCTTGTTTGGTCATGTGATAAGCTTTTCAGCACCACCTTAATTACCTGCCCAATGGTCTGTTGTACTGACAATTCATCTACATGCTCAGTCTTTTTTGTAGGTCATATCAGGTATATGAATATTTATTTCTGGTTATAAGATCATTTGTGTAATTTTCTCTGGCATTTTACCTTAGATTTGGTAGTATCTACTTCACTGGAAGCTGACTATGATGCTTAACTGATTTCACCTGTATATGCATTGTTTGGTTTTTCTTATTACATGCATCAACAAGAGTGGTCGTAAGAGAGACAGTTAACTGTCACAAGCAGGTAGTTGATCCAGGCTAAGAACAGATACAAGAAATGCACACTCAGGAATGTGGATGCCTTCAGCACTGCTGCCAATGTTGCCACAGTCACCAACTTCCTCATGATCAAAACACTTAAAGTGGATAGAACAGTGGTTTAGGAAAAGACTCAGCAATCTTTGCACACAGTTAAAGCCTGCCCATTGCCCACATTGCCACATCCAGAGCATAATAGTAATACCCGGACTACGGGGTCTATACCAATCTGATACAGATGCCCACCTGGACCGGTCCTGGACTGTAATGTCCATCACTATATGCAGTCTGTGGTACTTGGTATGGTGATCATTCTCCTGATAGTTAGCACCAGACTTAAACACGAAATGTCAGGTGGTCCCTGACCATATCCACTGAAGGATTGGCATAGTCTTGACCTTCATTTTAAACCACTGGGACTAGATACAGAGATCTGTCTTTCTGGTGTGCCCATTCAGCATCTAGAACCTGGTCATGCCAGTTCCAGCCTTGGTTCTGTCATAGATACCCAGCGTAACCTGCACCAGATTTGATGAACCAGTCTCACATAGCATCCAGAACTAGATCCATGAAAGTATAATGAACCTGTGCCAGACAAGTCCATCACTGATCCCAGCTCTATCACAAACAAGTATTGGCTATAATGACTTCCTATTGCAAGACACACAGTACTCATCTCAGGCCTTTGATAACACTCAAAGCAAATGCCTAGAGGACACCAAATTTCAACATTGACAGACTCCTAGTTTACTTTATTGTCCCTAACAACCTGCTTTATCAGCTTCTCGTCACTACTTTTGCAGGAAACTTTGTTATCACCCCTGTTTTTCTGATTTTGAAGATGTGCACACACATGTGCCATCATCCTTCCTTGATCCAATGATGTCGACTTGACCTTCTGTGTATTAGTGATATCCCCCATCCATGCTAGCCTGGGGATTTGTTCACCTCTTGAGTCTCAGTGAAGCCACTATTCTTGCCTTGTACTGTGATTCATGACATCCCATTTGATGACACTTCTGTCTTAATGGCAGGCAGACTTTGCCTACCAGATCAAGTGATCACAGTTTAAGACTGCCAGATGTTTTATTTGTTTTTGGATGACAAACCAACACATACAGTAGCAGGCTACCTCTTCAGTCACAATTCAAGTTAATCACATTTTACACATAGAATAATTTATTAAAACAGACATTAGTTGCATGTAATTTATTTTATTCCACAAGAAAGACAATACATGTACAATCATATTAGGAAACTTGACATTACAAGTGAACCAAAAACTCTTCCATGAGTTAATACCCAGCCATCTTTATTGTCCATGAAAATCTGCATGAACTTAACCCAGAGTGGTCTGAGAGTTTATCATTAAGTGAAAAGATGACAATATATATGGTAGGGCATATGTTCATTGTGATTTTCCATATTGTTGAAACAATAGTGTTGTTCATTAATGAGAGGGAAGGTCAGTTTTGATATTAGTAACTGAACCAATTAACCGATCCTGGTTTGTGTGGTCCAATACCAAAACTTATTTCAGACAAATCACAAATTTAGTTAATTTCTAATTACTTAGAAATTTATAATAACATGTGAAACAGGGATCTGAGTCTGTTTCTCATGATAAGCAAGTCATTATCTCCACTTTTGAAAAATAACATTACTGCATCGCTAATCTTAAACTACAAATGTGTCTGAAAACATAAGTACAATTAATAAAATTCGTTTAAAGCAATATTGAACTATTACATGGCATAACAAATTATTTTGGCACAAATATCTTGGTGTCAAAAAATATTCAGTGTCCAGTAAAAACCAAAATAAATGGTATATTAGGTCCCATCCCAGCAGATGAAAGGACCTACCTTGGCCGACTGCAGGTATATCACTGTATGGTTAACCACTGTAAATCACACAGATGCAATCACAACTGGTTGCAATGTTCACCTTCTGCCTTTCTTTGAAGTAGCCAGGATTCTGCCTCTTTATAAGTGTTCCATCCATATCGGCCTCTTGGGGAAGAAGGTTCTGACAAATATATTTTGATCACAGCAGGAGAAAGGGCACTCTCCTTCCTACCAACAGATCATCTGTCGACAGAACCTTGGCTTTCTGGTTTAGCAATTTCTAATATGGTGCCCTGGTCAACAATCCACATTCAAGTCTGCCATATACCAGGCAGGCATAAGATCCTGATGGACTTGCTATCCTGACAGAATCACTGGTCCACAAAACATGGTCATTTCACAACTCAATCTTCAGTCCAATCTACACATGCTGGATTGACCTCAGTTGGACTTCATTGCAGTATGGTGAAATGCCAAGTTTTGCTGTCTCTGAAAACCTGAGCAGTCAACATTATTTACCCAAACTGGAATGGTCTCAGTGGACATGCCTTTCACCCAACGTCTCTATTTTCCAAAGTCTTGCACAAAGTGTGTGAATCCATGTGCTGACTAATCTTAATTGCTTCCCTCAAGCAAAAAGTATCTTGGATCAACAGCTTCAATCTAGTAGCAGAGATTCACAAGACAGTCCTGAATTGTCACCTGTTGAAATAACTGGGCACTTCGTTCTAATCATAACTGAGATATGATGTACCTACTTGTCTGGCCCATATCAAACAAGTCATCAGAAGAAAACACTTCTTCAAAAAAGTGGTTAACAGAATTATGCAGCCAGGAAGATCCACCACTTTGAAAACAGAGTTTTCTCCTACTGATGTGATAAGGGATACATCTTTTCTTTATAGACCGCTTTGATGGCCTAGTGGTTAGAGCATCTTATAAAAATGGTACTTGCAGTTGCCTTGCCTGACACTCAGCATTGAAAGGTTAGTGTTAGGACTAGTCAGCCAGGTGTCAGGATAATGTGACTGGGTGGGACATGATGCTACATGATGCCCCAGTGCTAGACATCACTATAAACCGTCACACTGCAGATATATCATAGCAATATGACTGAAAAATTGTTAAAGCTACATTAAAAATCCCCCCAAACACAAATGCAAATCTTTTCCTTATAAACCTCTTTGCCACAAATAGCTGACTTCTCCTGTTTTTAGAGAAGTTAGCTCCAGTCACAATCAAGGGCTGCCATTCCACAATTCAAAACAAATTTCATTATCACGGAAGAGAAGACATGGACCAAAACAAAGACCTCATAGACCATCTAGCCATTTTTGACTTTTGTCTTGACAAGAAGCATTGCCCTATGTACAAAATGGAACATACCATTGGTTAAGACATGGTTGAACAAGTCACCCTTCCAAGCACTGTTACACCCTGTAAAGACCATGCATATCTGCTTGAGTAGTAACTAACAGTTAACAGGATTTGGTGCCAGTCCCCTCCATCCAAGGGAATACCAATCTCATCTGACTTTTATCTCAGCAAGCAGAAAACTTGTAAACACTTTTTGCCAAAACAGGACAGAAGATATGTTGAATGTTTTTTTTTCCTTGGGTTGACTGGAATTTTTAGGTAATTGATGAATTCCAAATGTATTATGATCAAGTGTGTATTATTGCAGAAATATTTTTTTACTTAAAAGACTGGTTTCAAGATGATGGCATATTTATCCCCCCCCCCCCATGAGTGAGGTGATATTGCCAGCCCCTCTTTCTGGATGTCCATCCATCATCCATCTGGTCATCTATTCATAACATTAGCTCCTGGGTGGAAGTTTGGAAGATAGGTTGCCTATTTGGCCACCATCTTTGAGAGGGCTATGATATTTGGGCTACTGTCCTAGATCCATGGAATGGGGTCAGATGTCAGATATACACAAAATTGCAATTACAGTAACACTTTTCTGTGTTATTTTACCAAACTTTTTACATGGTTTCATAGAAGCTGAACATATATATAGTATATTTTACTAATTTATTTTTTGTTATTATTCTTGGGTCACAGTTTCAACAGGAAATGGTAGTGGGGATATGAAGACATGTAATAAAACGTGTGCAGATTTGCTTTGGAAATAAGACTGCTCCAGTGGCCTAAGTGGTTAGAGTGTCTTTTTTGGATGCAGGAGGTCACGGTTTAGAACCCCAGCCGAGTCATACCAAAAACTTATAAAAAATGGTTCTTGCAGCTGCCTCACTTTGCACTCAGCATTAAGAGGATAGTGTTAGGACTGGTCGGTCTAGTGTCAGGATAATGTGACTGGGTGGGACATCATGCTACATGTCTGTGGCATGATGCCTCAGTGCTAGACATCACTATAAACTGCCACACTGCATACACTGTAGCGATATGACTGACAAATTGTTAAAGCTACGTTTAAAAATTCAAAACACACACACATTGCTTGGAAATAGCTCATGTTAATCGTTATAGTTAAAAATTCTTACTGTGTACACTCACCTATAAGTCAGATAAAAAACAGAAAGAAATGGATCTTGATTTCATGTAATGCAACATGACTGTCATCTTTTCATTTGGTAAAAGAAATGGACAGATGGTTATAAATGATTATTGTGTATTTATGTTACATATTTGTTTGTAATTGGAATCAATTCTGCAGTATAGATATAGTAGACCATTTCAGCATTTGGAAAAACTGAATTGAGGTAAATATTTTTTTTTCACCGTGAATAATGAAACATGATTATGGCATCTTGTTGATAACAAAATATTAGCAATTATTGTAGTGGTTATTTAATATTAAATTTTGCAATACTGAAGTTTCTGTGTCTATTTATTTGTAATGTATGTCACCCTGTAACCATTTTCATTTTTGGAGCATACCTCTCCAGTTGTTCAAGGTATCTCAACCAAATTTGGTAACTGGCTGGTTGGTCCATTTCAAGAAATGGATGGAACAAACAAGATGCATAGCTGTGCCATTTCATACTTGAATTTTCTACATTCAATATTTATTACGTTACCATGGAAACAAAGTGTACCGTATGTATATGGATTAAAAGTGCTTGATCATAGGGTCCTAGCATAGCTAGTATAATAACTAAGAATAAGGGACAATCTGGTGCTTTCAGTTCCAGTTTACAAACAAGGGTAGGGGCTATGCGATAAATCATGCCTGTATAACTCTTGTTTAAATTAGAATCAGTTTTGATTGTATGCCCAGCAGTATGGAGGTAGTTGTCCTTTTATGAAAGCTCATATCATTGTGAAAAAATTGGAGTTCTCTCTTCCTTCGGAGCTGTAAGCCTAATACAGTTTTATGAAATTTCATTCTTTAATTCATTCCATTCTTTAATAGATTACCACATGTACTCACTTGTAAATAGAGTCAAACTGCAAGCTGCACACACCCAGATCTTCCATTGTATAATGTACTGGCAGATTGGTCTCTACAGTTTTTGTATTTTTTATAAGTAATCAACAGAACAAACATGACCATGATCTGCCACCACATGATGTGCTGGCAGATCAGGGTCTGCATTGTTTATGGTTTTAGCTGGACTTATAAGTGAGTATATACAATATTGAAAAATAAAATTTATTTCTCTTTTAGGGAACAAGACATCTAGCACCAGTGTTAGTACCAAGACCTCATCCACTGCTCCAGTCCCGCAGTGTTTACCAGGACTTCTGTCCCTCGACAGTCGTCTCCCTTTAGCCCCCAGACGACCAAAGTGCAACAGTATTCTCCACCTGTTCGGAGCCTGGCTTTTTGATGCTGCTTTTGCAGGAGTCGAGCTTCATCAGGCTCACAGAGCAGATTGTAAGTGGTTTAATCATGATAACATCGGAATCATGCAGGGGCTTATCAATATGTTAAGTGTAGTAGTTAAGGAATGTAAATGCACTTACTGACCAGCCCAGCCAGTTCAGACATTTTAGTTTTGTGATATGCGCATCTGACTTTGTCAGGTGAAATAGTGGCAAGTTATCTTTCATTTTCCAATTACATATGAGAAATGACCTACTGTTAATCAGAGGTTGCACTAGAGATATCTGAAAGTACAATTTTTTATTTGTGGTACAACCTTATTTCTTCTTTTTAATTATTTTATTTTTATAAATGTACATCATATGTAGATTTACATGTTGTAATTCAAATAACATGCCATGAAAAATTTATTAAAGTATTTGCCTACACTCCCAGTAGTTTGTAACAGCTCCTGCCCTAGTGATTTTAAATACATAAACCAACAAGGATATAATAGGTGCACAAAACTATAATGCTTAGCCATTATATTCATGAACTTATCATTTCTATCCTGATTGTTGTCATGGGGCCCCTAACACCATCAACGTATTTGTTTTTCAGACCAAACAGAAGTTGTTGACAACAACTGGACTGCTTACTAGAACAGTCCAGATTGAATAAAAACTGAGTTTTATGCATCCAATTTTTGCAGTGTCGAGCTCAATATTTCAGTTTTTAAAAATTGAACAAAGTAAATAGGTGTTATGCTTATAAACATGTGTTTAAAGGATGTAACTATCAATGCTACAGAAATTTACGGAATTGTTTGGAAGTTATAGAAGATGGCAAACTACATCCCATCTGTTGTCTAAAAAAATAGATTTGCTCATGCAAATATGGCAAACAGGTTAGTAAAGAAGCTCCCATTTGGTTTGAAATGCAAACAAAATGACAGCGTTAGAGACCGCAAAAGTTGTGTGCATTTCTTATATCCTTAATACTGTTAGTTTTTTTTAATTGGTGAGGGGTACAAACTGTTGGGGAGGGAGGTGACTGGTGAATACTGTATTAAAAGAACCAAGAAAACTTAAAAGTAGAAGCATAATGATTCAATTTTCAAGGCAGAGTGTATGTTTTGACATGTAATCCACTTTATATGGCAAGCAGGGTATATGTAACCTGTAAAAATATTGATTATTAATGAAGAATTATTCCAATCAGCTAATTATTGTTATAAAATGGAATGAAGAAAAATAAACAAAAGAACAGAAGAGAAAGAAAAGAGAAGGAAGGAAGAAGATGTAGAAGAAATAAAAGAAAGGAAGGACAGTCATTTATCTTTGTGCTGTATATTTAAACCATTTGTTATAACATTCAGAGTAGTTAATGTTTATAAGAAAGATTTATGGTGATGAACATCATTATGATCATTTATTTATTAGTTTATGCCAAGGTTACCAGTGGGATTTTTTTTTAAAAGAAGATTTGTTCGTAATTTTTTTTTAACTAGAACTAGTATTTCTTGTTAGGTATGTTACTTAATCATTATGCAGCTGTGTTGCAAATCAAGTCCACCCAAACTTGTTGTCAGCAAAATAAAGGTGCTCACTGATGTTTGCCCACTATGGTGAAAGTCAGACAAGAATGCTATCTTCCTGGGTAAGGGGATTGGTGCCAGATTCTGTCTGTACATCAGTTATTACTTGTGCTCATGCTAGGAAGCATGCATTTTTTTTTAAAAATCTTGCAAAATACAATCACTTGTGCCCTCACATCATTTGAGCTGTTGAATTTAGTTTTCTCATAATGGGGAAGTAAACTCCAGCAGTAATTCGAAATATCTGTCACTCTGCTTCAATCATAGATGAAGCATTTAACATGATTTGTTTAACTTCATTGTACAATATTCATATCATGCCATTTTAATTACTTGCCCTAAAGTTTGTGGTATTTATGTTCATTTCAGTGCTCTACTTGGTAGTTGAATTCTGTCAAGTACTTGTCTGTTATTACACACCATAAGGTATGGACCACAGGTGGAATAGTGGTCTAAGGTGCTTGCCTTTACAGATCATTCACACATCTCACCTTTGTCCAGATGAATTGGAATCTTGGCCAAACTAATGTGGATATGTGAGAAAGCTTGGCAACCTGGTACAAAAGTGCACAACGTCACAGTCTTTCCTAGGTCATACTTCAGCCATTTATATTCATTTGCCCAGCAGTTTTAGTATTTTACTAGTGTCTTCTCTTGACCATATTTGTAATTGTGCTGTCTCATGTCATCATCTAATTTCTGCCATTTCAGTGGAGACTGGACACTCTGCAAATTTTAAAACACACTGTTAGTATAATTTTGGATTATTCGAGTTGGCAATTTCAGTAATGAAATTAGTGCCTGGAGCCTGTACACCAGGCTAGTTCCATGTGCATGAAGACTGTTTTGATGATAATCACACTAATTTTACTGGATGAGTGGCTTAACACAATGTCCATTTGTACCATGAGCATTTATTGTATATTGTCAAGTGCAGGATGTTAGTAGGTATTAAATGTACACAATAAACAGAAGATCAGTTAACCATTACATTGAAAGCCAACTCATATTTTATTTGTTTTAACTGACGCAAGGCCACTTATTATGATAGAAAACTGCAGTAGTTTTCACTGCTGCAGTGGATCATTGATGGCTAGGGCTTTAGTGACCCATTGGCAAATTCGCTAACCATGTGTTAGTGGATTAACATTAATTTCAAGCCCTGCAGTGATGGGAAACTCCAACACTTTGCCACAGAATGGGAAGGACTTTGCTTCAGTGGTTGTTGGTCCTACAAGTCATCTTAAGCACCTTGAGATCAATGACCCTCCACCATCCAGGGCTCCTCTTTGGTACAGTCTTCCTAAGAGACACATTCAGAGCCAGCAATCTGCAGCAAGAGATTATCAACTTATAAAATGTGTGGTAGTGGTTATTCAGAACATATTCACCATTATTTTACTCCAGACCTCCTGCACATTGGTTTGGAATGGTGATGCTGAGGCTGGTTCTCTATGCCATTCATGAGGGAAATTTTGCAATATGCATACCTGTATATTCCAATCCACAAGTCTTCCAGGAAATTCACATTTAAGAAAATGGTATCCCAATTCAGGTTATTCAGTTTTGGTGTGAACATCAGCTCCAGGGTTTTCATAGGAAATATTGACAGAATCATGTTATACTTAAGAGAAATGTGTGACTTCCAACTATGGAGACAATGTGTTACATAGCACAATGTGGGTTATATTCTAGATCAAGAAATGAAAACCCATGTTTCTCTTCTGCTCCACCTCAGATTCCTTGTCAACAAAGGACAAATCTGATATTGTCCCATCTTAACATTTTATCCTCTTGGGTACTCAGTTCTAAACACATGTTAACAGAGTCTGTCTTTCTTAAAAATGTGCATAGAAAATTATCTTCACTGTGTCTTCTATTCTCTCAAACAATCACAGCACTGAAAATGTTGATCTCCTCATTGCAGCAGAAGATCTTGTTATCTTGGGTAGTCTGTTTATAAAATCTTTACAAATGAGTGTGGCCCCAAGTGGCCGAGTGGTCTAAAGCACTCACCGTTATGGATCACTGCCATCTCATCTCTGTCTGTGTGGGTTTGAGTCTTGGGATTGGTCAATATCGGTTCATGAGAAAGCTTGCCAGTAGCTTCTCATGTGTCATGGTTCTTTCTGGGGTTTTTTCCCAGCGGCTTCCTCCACCATTTATACTGGTTGCCTTGTGTAGCTTATCTTGTGCTGAAAAATGGCATTAAACCCTACAACAACAACAACAACAAATGATTTTCATGTCGAAGTGCAACTGCAGCTTTGACACTGGATCATGCAGTCTCTTTAGTAGAATACATGTGGTCCCATCTCAGCAAGTGAGAGAATGTTGCCTGATTAACAGCAGTCATTCCCTTGCAGATTCAGCATGAGATTGCAATCTGCGTGGATGTCAGCATGGAAAGAGACACTGTCTGGATAGGGTATTCTAGACAACTCCTTCATGGTAAATTACAAGTCTCTGCCTTTTTGTTTGGAATTTTCTCCAGATCATTGACTAATCTTCATCCAGTTCTGCCACATTCCAGGTCAGTTTTTCTCCTAGCTGACTTGCTTTCTCTATAGAATTATTTACTTCAAATTGGGACCACTCCAGTGGCCTAGTGGTTAGAGCATTATTGCCTCGGATGTGGGTTCAAACCCCAGCGGAGTCATACCAAGGACTTATAAAAAGATGACTAACAGCTGCCTTGCTAGGTGCTCAGCATTAAGAGGTTAGCATTAGGACTGGTTGACCTGGTGTCAGGATAATGTGACTGGATGGGACATAATGCTACATGTCTGCAGCATGATGTCCAAGTCCTAGACATCACTATAAACTGCCACACTGCAGACATCAAAACGATGTCTGAAAATATGTTAAAGCTACATAAAAAATCCAAATATCACACACAGACTTCAAGGAGGATGGTATGTTCACCACTCAGTATCCAGACGAATCTACACCCACTGGCATTAACAACTCATGGATCTCTTTGCAACAACATGGAATACAAAGCTACTCACATTTGTCTCTCCAGTCTCAGAAACCATGGACATTCGATGCTCTGTCCATGAATTGGAAATGTCTGGATGTATATGTCTACACTCCAATTCTTCTGATCCCCAAAGTCTTGCAGAAATTAAGAGAATTGGAAAGATATTTGGTTCAGATTGCTTCCCTCAAGTGGCATAATCAGGGATAAATAATTTGTTGAACTTGGCAGTTGAAATTCCCTTGAAAAATTTGGTCTTCTCTCACTTGCTCAAGAAATGACAAATGCATGTGATACATTCCAACTTAATATTGTTAGCCCAGCATACATGGCTCATATCAAGCAAGCCCTCAGGGAAAAGCAATATTTAGTACACACAGTGAACAGAAATGCTTGAGCAAGAAGGCCCACCACTTTGAAAGCATGTAAAGGGAAATGGAGAGTGTTCTTCCAGTGGTGCAAGCAGAAGTACATCACTCTGGAAAAACTTTGATACCAAGATGTTGCTAACTTTCACCTTTGACTCCTTTAATAGAAGTTAGCCTCTGTCGCTCTCAAAGTCTACCATTCCATGATCTCATTACATGTAAGGACATCATGGAAGTGAGGATATAGGTCAAAACAAAGACCTCTCCAACCTTCGGGTGAACTTTGATTTGTCTCAACCAAAAGGCTTTGGCCCTGTGTCCAAAATGGAATCTGTCATGGGTTCTGATATAGTCTTTTGAACCTATATCTGGACTCACCTGTCATACAAAACCTGTTTCCTTCTTGATCTATCTACAGCAGGCAGAATTAGTGAGGTACACGCCTTGCCAGGCAGAATTAGTGAGGTACACGCCTTGCCAGTCAAGCTGATTTATCTGCACTTCCTTTATTTTGGTTCAGTTTCACTCATGATGGCTCCTGTTCAATTCTTTTGTTATGTATATATAATTTAATTATTTGTTTGTTAGTTTTAAATTTTTTAAAATTTTATTCCATTATATATTATTGTAATGATAACTTTGTCTACTGGATTTGATATATTTCTTTTAGAAATTCAGTTCAGTTGTGTTTGACCTGATAAACAACCAGTAGTGGAAACATTGTATTTAGTTCCTGACCATGGTTCAGAGCTAGTAAGGGTTTTTAGTAAAAAACTTTTTTTGTCTTTTCCCCAGAGTAAGAACCATTGATTTTAGCTAAAGCCATACCTGGAGTACGTGACAAATAACATGTGTTTATTGTTACAAACTTTTGGTTTTCCCAGTGGGATGAATTTTGACCCCCATCTGCGAATCTGTTTTGCATTTTAGTTGGGCTTATAACTCATGTTATCATAAGAATTTGCCATTTGGGTTCTAAATCTTTGACACCTAAAGGTGTTTTGTTGTGACTAGTTTGAGCTGAATTTCTTATTTTTTGGAATTATTGATTCTTTCCCTGGAAAATACTAGTGCTCATACAGAAATTCTTGGACAAGGAAATTTTTTCGACATTTATTCAGAAATTCTAAATTGGAATATTATTTTCTGTGATTCAACAAGGAACTGTTGACACAACAACACTTTGAAAGTTACGACATACGTCATCGCCCTCCATTTTGATTTCATTGGGACTCAAACACAGATTCATTTAGGACTTTCATTGATAGGACTTCTATTTTTTAATTCTTGGATTATTTTTGGATTTGATTTGTAAAACTGTTAAGTTCTTTTTTCATTTTTACCTTGTTTTTTCTAGGGAAATAAATTATTTGTTAAATTTTACAAAGCTTGTTGTCTTCACTCTTTTCTTGTTACTTTTGTATGAACCTAGACATGTAACACTTTGTTGTGAAACCTTTCCTCATTGGACTCATTGCCTAAATGGCATCTACAGAACCCAATAAGAGCTACAGAGAGAAACCTGAACTGATCAGAGTCTGTGAGAAGTGATTTATATCTACCATTGAATGAAGGAACAGATGTCACAACTCTTACTCTATTTTCATGGATATGATGATTATTCACTCTGTATATAAGGTGCTAATCCTAGAATGTTCATTGAAACCAGGTGACCACTATATAAAGGTGACCATTCTGACAGGTTTAACTGTATTGTTTAATAAGATCAAATTTGTGATTGTGACTGCTAATTACAACGGAGGTATTACCTTAAGTTATTTTGAGTCCAATCCATGACTTTCACACCCAACAGCACAATTTTAGGAATCATGGGCCAGAACACTCAACATTTTTAAATTTTGGGAGGAAAAAATTAATTGAAGATGATAATGAAATTAACTGAAGCCAGTTTTTTTGTTGTTGAAAATCAATTTACACAATGCATGGATGGCCATAGCTTAGCAAATTGGTATATGTTCTCTGTGAAGTGGAGCTGGGTGTTAAAGAGACTATAGAGACTTCCTGTGTGTGTAAGATCATGCTTTTGTTCAAAGTTATAAACTCCAAGTCAAGTAAAGATTTTATTTTTCAATAATTTACATACATTTCACACTATTTTTCTGGTTTATATATCCTAATTGTGCCCATTTTCCCTATATTTTAAAAAAATTAGTGGCCCTTCCATATACATATTGTTTTGCAAATTGTTGCTGGAAACATGGTAGCTTATGTATACACATGTATAAAGTCAACTTTGGCTGTACTGGAAAATGCACTCATCCCACATTTAGAGAAAGCACTTTGAACCAGTTTATATGTAGAGAACAGATTATGAAAAAAATTAAATTAATGCATCACATTATTTTCAATTCCTGGTTTACTAAATCAACTTTTTGGGTATTATAACTTAATAAAGTTTGTTGTTTATGAGTAAAAGTAAAAAATAACCTCTGTTATAATAGGAACAGACAGACTAGATTTTAATTTTCTGCATATGTTTTAGTTGGAAAAAATTCATGTTATATTTTACAGCCAAGTCCCACAGGCGCTCAACTTCCATGACAGATTCCCGTCCCTCATCCCTTCATGATATTCAGACTGAAAGGAATCTGAAGGCTGACAACACATGTGAAGCAGGAAGAGCAGAGGCTTGTGGGATACTATGTCGAATCTTTTGTGCCCACAAAACTGGAGAGAAAATACTACCAGTCTACTACTCACGATTCTACATCGCACTATATTATGGACTCCAGAGTGATGAACAGGTACATAAAAATTAGTCTGTATCAGATCTACTATATACAGAATCCAAAGACAGAACACATAGATCATTAATGTTTGGATGATTTAGACTAATGCAAAAAGTGCCAGAGATTGAGCAAGTTACTTAATGGACACTTGGCTGAACCAACATAATTGGTTCACTGTGTATTTTATTTCAGGATAAAGGGTATGTACATAAGCATTTTGGGTTTTGTTTTTCAGATATAATTTTGATTTAGCATTTTGCTTATAGTCTCTTGGTAGATATATATGTCACAACACAAAAATTTAGATTGATTTGCCACTGATTTATAAAAATCGTATTTTGTTGCATACCTTTCTGATATTTTTCCAGGCACTAGAACTAGACTATGGACAAGATCTAAAATGTTCTGGAAATTAGTTCATAGACAGTTCATTAATACCAGTCTTTATTACCTTCATTTCTTGATCAACAAAGGAAGGTAAAAGTAAATTGATGCTTTTCCCACTTTTTCTGCTTTTTACATTTTCACATATCAGAATTAAAAATTAGTTTATTGAAAAAGTTGATATTGTAAAACAGGTCTTAATAGTCATAGCTGTAATGTTTTCATTGAAACATTGAGGAGGACATTGTTTGGTTTGTGACTCTTTTTATATATATTTTTTGTTGCTACATTCACAATGCAAAGGAAATTAGAGGACACAGATCATATATAAACTTTCTTCATCGTGACAAGGATTAGTTTGAAATAATGGTATTTAAAAGATACCATCGATAACATAGTCCTCAGAGGCTATAAATATAAGTGTTATGACTCTATTGTCATCAACTAAGTAACAGAAAAGTACGAAAACCAACAAGTTTTGTAAAATTCAACAAATAATTTGTATCCTTAGAATACAAAGCAAACATTTAAAATGAACTAATAGTATTGTGAATTAAATCCCAAATAGTCCTAAAAGTTCTATCACAAGTCCTGAAGTATGGAGTATTCTGAATTAATTCAAGTAGTGTTATGAATAAATTCCAATCTTGAAAGTGCTGTGCCAGTAGCCTAGAATAGTGTTGATGTGCTAGAAGTCTTGATGTATAACAATGATACAATCCAAAATGTCTCTAAATGAATTCACAGTACCATAGTTACCATATATATTGGGACACAATAAAATAATTATTGTTTTTCCTGTCCTAGAACTTATGGTGAAACTTTTATTCACCTAGGTCATATGTCCCAAGACTTAAGAAACGAAATAAATTTGTATTGCATTTGTGCTCTGCCCCCCCCACTGCACATTGCAATAAAGTAGATAAATAAAACACTTATTTGATAATAAAAAGAAAGAAACTAACCATGTATTGTTATCATTTATTCTTTTTTTCAACATGAGCATTAAAGAATAAAATATATCCATGAAATCCATATATGTAGCATAGGCTTCCATACTGTAGTGTGTATCGCTTATGTCAGATAACACATGCCACATTGTTCATTGACATGAACATTGAGAAATAAAATTGTGTGTGATTGTGCTTAAAGGTCTGAATATGTTATCCGACTGAAAACTGGATCCAACAAAATCGCAAACAAGAGGGAAATAATCAACTGATATATTGAAGACAACGGTCATTCACGATGATAGGCGCAAAATAATCAAGACTGAATTATATCCAGGTCTACTGTATGACAGTATCTCGCAAATAAAAATCATTATTTGATAACACATTCATTTGAGTGCCAGTGACAATCTTTTTGCCAGCACGGATTACAAAAGTATCATTACTATTGACCCGCAGACATCAGTGCTCCTTTGTATTAATTATAACTACAGAGGCCAAGCACATAAAGCCCGGGTGGTGAATAAACACAACTGGCAGCGAGCAGAAAACTCCTTTGAACGTACTGACAGGACATCAAAGACAAAGGTTATTTTTATCACAAAGCAAGCTGACCTCAGAAGCCAACTTTGGTTATTCATTTAAATTTTGTTTGTAAAGGATATCAATACAAAGGTTATTTTATTGCAAAGCAAGCCGACATCGGAAGCCGACTGTGGATTCTTTTAAGTGAGTCGATTTTTTTTTTTAATATACAAAGATGGCCGAGATATGGAAGCAAACTTCAGTTCCTTTTCACCATGTGGAACAAATTTGAAAGTGACACAATATAGTGCTTCGTGCATGGACGTCGGTGACCCAGTGTCACCCAGAAGATTTGGAGAAATTAAAATCATGGTTTGAATTTGTCGGGCCAGAAGAGAAGCAGATGATCTTGCAAATGAGAGGGAAATAATCAACCGATATATTGAAGACAACTGTCATTGACGCATGACACAGTGTTAGGTGCAAAGTAACCAAGATTGAATTATATCAAGGTCTACTGTATGACAGTATCTCACAAATAAAAATCATTATTTGGAAGCACATTGACTTGAGTGCAAGTGACAATCTTTTCGCCAGCATGGGTTACAAAAGTATCATTTCTTTTGACCCGCAGACATCAATGCTCCTTTGTATTAATTATAACTACAGATGCCAAGCACATAGAAGCCCGGGTGGTGAATAAACACAACTGGCAGCTAGCAGTAAACTCCTTCTTTGAACTTACCGACAGGACATCAAGACAAAGGTTATTTTTATTACAAAGCAAGCCGACCTCAGAAGCCGACTTTGGACACCGAATCCATTTTTTTGTAAAGGGTATCAATACAAAGGTTATTTTATTGCAAAGCAAGCTGACCTAGGAAGCCGACTATGGATTCTTTGATGTGTGCCAATTTTTTTTTTTTTTTTTAAAATACAAAGATGGCTGAGATATGGAAGCTAACACATTTTCCTTTTCACCGTTACTCATGGGAATTTTGAAAATAAATTGAAACAATGGAACAGTTTTTAAAATGACACAATATAGTGCTTCATGCACGGACATAGATAACCCAGCATCACCCAGAAGATTTGAAGAAAATAAAATCATGTGACGAATTTTTGAAGGCCAGAAGAAAAGCAGATGATTTCGCCGACAATATGAACATTAACATGGATGAAATTATAGTGTACTTTGTTCGAATTCCTGGACCGACTGATAATAAGATGGGGGTCAAAAGTGTGAGAATTAGCAAGACTGGTGCAGATTTGAAAAAAATCTAACTTTAATCCTTGCAGTTTCAGCTTCAGGTGATGTGTTGCCTCTAACGATTTTTCACGGTATGAGAAAGCTTAAAAAAATATATTCATGTACCAAAAGAATGGATCATACATGTGCAGGAGAAGGGTTGTGTTGATGAGATGCTGCTGCAGTGGATTAAAGAGTTTTATCTCAAGTACACAGTTTCATATTTTTTAAAATAAAATTTCAGTTGGAGTGCATTTTTCTGACATATAATTTTTGAACGATTTAAAAGGTGTCCCACAACTTACGACTCGAAAAAATGATGTGTCCCAGAACATACAGTGCACAAAAAAATTACTTTTAAAATTAATTTATGGTGTTCCAACAAATACGGTGTCCCAACATATATGGTAAATACGGTAAATACAAAATAGTGATTTAGTCCTAATGTCAAAGAGCACTTTTTAATTCTAATGAATAATTTAAATAAATAAATCCTCCTAAATTAAAATTGAACACAACTAAAACACTGATTCCACTTTGGATGTTAAGTAAAGAATTTCTGTTTACTTCTCCTATATAAAAATATATGGCACAATATGATCATGATGAGGGTTATCTTAATTGAAATTTCCATCAAACTGTAAGCATTATTGGTTTCTAGAATTTTCTAAGGTCAGAATCAAGGCTGTATCTAGAACTCAAAACCAAGTAAACATGTTTACCCAGAAATAGTATTAATCTTAATATGTAATCTACAATCATAGACAATTATTAGCTATGTATTATGTTGTTTACAAACAAAATAATGACAGTCATGTAGGCCCAAACTCCTACCTTCAGGTATGGACAAAGGTAATCACACCATACAAATCAAGTATACATAACCTTTATTCATGGACAAAAGCTAACACACAATACTAATTAAAAATATATATATATATATATATATATATATATATATATATATATATATATATATAACAATAAGCAAGACATTGCAAGAATAAGTTAAACAATTCATTTTTCTTTCTCAGTTCATAGGCAGAATTAAATTATTGGGTTTTGGTAAAGATGCCTAATACATGCATTATTTTTGGAACTTGTGTCCTAATATGAATTGTCTGTGCCTGCATTTCAGCACATAAGTGGACAAGTTTTATCCAACATCTTGTTTAATTCCTGTGACCTGCTGAGGGTTGATTTAGCTGGGGTTCAGATTTTAGCTCCATCAGTACTGAGTGCCCTTGAACTGGTTCTTAATGATCTCAACCCAAAGTTTAGGTGAGTTGTGTGCCTATATCTGTTTTATTAGCATACTACTCTCATTGGGTAGCCTTCCATTACAGTTAACATAATGCCCATGCCACAATAAGTTGAAATCTGCTAGAAACTGGCTAGAAAGTTTTTACCCTTGATTTAAGCTTGTTTTAAGAAAAATTTGCAAACAGTAACTGGTAAAATTTAAAGTCATATCAACATGGGGTGTTCTGCAGAGGACTATTATGATATCTATTTGGTCTTGAATAAAAATGGCATTGATTTGACTTCAAATATGGCTTCCTAACTGAAGTTATTGAATATTTTCTGCAACTAAATCTCCTGAAAGGATGGTCTTATCAACATTGGGTTTTCATCTGAAGTCTTCTGATGGTGTCCATTTTGTCCTGAATGAAAATGATGCCAGTCTTGCATCCAGTATGGCTGCTGCCACAGTTAAAGGAATGATCTTAACTTTAATTCCTGGAAATTCTTTTCAGCCAGTTGTGTCAGTCCCTCGTATTTAGTTATGCTCTGGAAATAGAAATGAGACCAATATTGCAAATTTACAATTCATATTTATGGAAATAGAAAATAATAATATTGAAGAAAAATGTCTTGCAAAAATGGAACCTCTTGACTGCTAGATTGATACATATACCAAGTTTTATAGACATATCTTGACAATGTTTCAGTTATTTTCATGGCAGATGGACAGCTAGACAAATGAACTTGATTTTATATTCCCCTCCAACTTTGTTGTGCAGGGGATATAAAATGCAAAGTCTCCATCCATTGGTCTATTATTACTATCAAATTTATCATGATTGTGTCAACATCAAGATGAAAGAAGAATGTATATGAGATAAGTCAAGGTCCCAAATTGAACAAATCCTTTGTTTTCTAACTGTTTATGCTGACAAGCTGCCAGTTCTGACTCATTCTTTGTTCTACAAATATTTTATGTTGCCATCTCCATAGGTGGCCTTTTATGGCAGTTTCAGTAACACATGCAACATTCATCAAAGCAACTCATCTACAGTCTTCAATAAAAGCAATGCACCTGTCATCAAAGGAAGTCGGTATCAAACTTGAATAAAAGCAATGCAGTCTGATAATTGCTACATTTTCCGAAGTGAACAGAATTTGTTTATTGTGCTGTGAAAGTTTTTTTTGCAGGAAAAAATAACTTATTACTTTTGATGGCTACCGATGGTGGCGCAGAATGCAAATTAAATTCCAATCTTTTGAAACTAGACATCTGGTTAATTGAAGGTGGGACATCTCGCAAAGATGTTTGTAAACATTTTTATTTTGTTCACGTTTTCATTTTCCTGTGAATGGCCTCACCCCTTTGGTAACCTCAACTTATAAGTGATATTGTCAACATAAGTGGATGTCAGGATATGTGTTTGGGGAGGGGAGGGGCTGAAATCTGTACGAGGTGGCCAGTCATCAGTAAGTATTTACACAGAGAAAATAAACACTGTTGACAAGCTGATAGATGTCTCAGACAGAATAAAATCTACACCGTTGTAACTACAAATACAAGTAGCATGTAAATAACTACTATACAGCCACATACTAGTAGCAACAATGAATATCATTGTTAATTATGTAGTGACACGTGTTGGTTGCCAATGGGATGTTGATCAAATGATGACTGATATATGACTGATAAATGAATTTTCTAAGAATGTTACCTATTGTCAAATTCTTGGATTTTTTATACACATGTACAGTACTTAGCGCATTATTGAATGTACTACATAAATGCAGTTGTCAATATACTAGTGTATTTCAGACTAGTTTTGTCTTCATTTAATCCAAAAATTTCCAGTGTTTATTTTCTCTGTGTAAACTTACTGATGACTGGTCACCTCATACAGATTTCAGCCCCTCCCCTCCCCAAACACATATCCTGACATCCACTTACATTGACAATATTACTTTGGTTCAGAGGATGTCAAGATAAATGGGTAGTACTGTATAATGTTTCTAATGGTTAACTAATGTCCACATTTAAAGATGTTTTCAATAGTCTTTATAAGCATTTGATGTGAATTGTTGCATGTGTACCTGTAACTTACAAATACTTTTCTCTTCATTATTGTTGCAATTATTATTTCTCTATGTTCGTAAAATCTAGAGACAGCAACCATATTTTACACTGATTTTGAATTTAATTAAATGGTTCAACAAGCATATTTTGTTTATTTTCTTATGTAAAGTTTTTTTGAAATACTTGTTAATCTAAATGCATATTCTTAGTGTAATTTTTCATACTTAAGTTCTCAATCCTAAGTAAACTTTTGTTATAAGTTTCATGATTATTGCTATATTGAACTAGCTGATTACAAACTTTTAAAGAGTTCCTATGCTAAGTATTTTCTGTAAATGATTAATAAGTTTTGGGTTAGGTTGGGTTTTTTTTATCACCTTACCATAAGGTCAGGTGAGCATATGGTGTGTTCCTGCATCAGGGTTATGTGATCCAGCATGTGTTGTCTATTAACAATTGGTATTTTCAACTTTGTAAAACCTCTGCATCAGTATGAACAAATTTGCCAGGACAAGAAAACTGGAAACAAAAGAACTTTTTCTCCAAAACTGCTTTTCAGAGCTGGACCAGAGTTAACAGAAAGTGTTGTGGCTGAAGGCATTTCAGTTTTGTACAGGTGATACTTAATAGACCATAGAAAAATATGGTAGCCATTACTAAAAACTGAAAAACCATTAAATGATTTCTCCAACAATGCAGAACAGAATTTGACCAAATTTGACAGAAAGCAACTTGGCATGAGCCCTTTTAAGTTGGAACAGATGAATTGACCCATCAGATATGACTGCCTTTGCTAATATATAAAAACAAAACTGTTAGAACTGCTGAACTGACTTGGACCAAATTTGAAGACAAAAAGCCCACTCTGGTAGAAATTGTTTGTAAATTTGTTTAAATGATGCAGATTCACCATCAAATGTGGATACCAATAATAAATATAGAAAAATTTGAACAAATTCTCTAAAACCACTTAATAGAATTTAACCAAATTTGACAGAAATTACCCTGGCATGACAACCTTTTAATTTAGTACACACAAGAATCCATCATCAAATATGGCCACTGTTAGGAAAATTAGAAAAACTTTTAAATTACTTTTCAACCAAATGCTGAATAGCATTTGGGCAATTTTAACAGTATTGTTGCATGAAAGCCTTTCAATTTTGAACAAATTATACCAATCCACTATTAAATTTGGGAAATATTACTAAAAAGTGAAAGAACTTTAAATGACTTCTTGAAAACTGGTCAATAGAATTTAACCAATTTGACAGTAAGCACTGAGTTGCTAGACCTTTTTGATTTTAACAAATGATTCTAATATGCAATCCAAAATGGCTGCCATTACAAAAAAAAGTTTAATTGTCAGAATTATCTTACTAAAGTAAATATGATGGTCAACTGCCCTGGTAAATGGTTTTGAGGTAAATGTTAGCCAGATGAGCTATTTGAGTCCCATTTGGCCATCATGTTTAATCTAAATCACTAGAATCAACTTTTACCAGCAATAATGCATATTCAAATCAAAATATATATCAAAGTGACCTATATTGTACAAATGTGTAATATTATTATAGTCGTAAACAAAACACATTTGTTAAGTATGCACACCATAAAAATGTTTAATTAGACTTAAATATCCGCTTTTTTAAATGAAAAAATTATTCGGCAGTCTCCGTAAACAATCGGTAGTTTCTGCATGCCAAAAACGGATATGACGTACATTTATCCATTCTATTCAACCTAGCCATTCAAGTGTTTAATTTCCCCATGTAAATGTCTATGCGATATATCTTACGATCGTGCTTTGTACAGCAAATATGGTGCACTGTGTTGCATATGGATGTAACCAAAAGAGTGATGATTTAAACAAAAATTTAAAACAAACTATCTTGATATTCTTTCAAAGAAAATAATCATACTTCGTAACGTACATATATATGAGAGAAAACGCAAACTGACATATCTTGCTCATTCTGACTTTTTCACGGTACAAAAAATTGATAAACATACACTTATTTGAAAATAAAATGAAAGAAACTAACATTGCATTGTTATCATTCCTTCTTTTTTCATCATGCGAAATTTAGTAAAGAAAACAATATATCCACGAACTCCGTATATGTAGTGGATGCCAGCTTGCGTATGCATCCTTACTGTAGTGTGTATCTCTTATATCAAGTAACATAATCGCAAAAGAGACGAAAATATCACCCGATTGCTTGAAGGCACCTGCCATTCACGCATGATAAGTTACAAGGTGCAAACTGACCAAGATTGTATTTTGTATCCAGGTTAACTATACAACGGTATCTCGCAAATAAAAATCATTTTAAAATATATCCATTGTGAGTGCAAATGATAATCTTTTCGCTAGCGGGGCCCCGAGTGGCCGAGTGGTCTAAAGCGCTTTCCGTTACGGATCACTGCCATCTCACCTCTGTCTGCGTGGGTTCGAGTCTAGGATTCGGCGAATGTGGATATGTGAGAAAGCTTGCCAGTAGCTTCTCGTGGGTCGGTGGTTCTTTCCGGGATTTCCCGGTTTCTTCCTCCACCATTAATACTGGCCGCCATGTATAGCCTATCGTGTGCTGAAAAATGGCGTTAAGCCCCACAACAACAACAACAACAACAACTTTTTGCTAGCATGGGTTACAAAAGTATTATTAAAGCAAGTTATTGTTGTGTATACTATTTGTCCTGCAAACATCAATTATGATTACGTCTGGCAAACAAATAGAAGCCCGGGTGATGGATTAACACGACTGGCATTGAGCAATAAACTCCTTCCTTAAACTTACCAACAGGATATCAAATACAAAGGTTATTTTATTACAAAGTAACCAACCCTGGAAACTGACTTTGGTATCTTTTAAGTGTGCTGATTTTTTCTTATGAAGTCAGCCGACATAAGGAAGCCAAGTTTGGTTCCTTTAGATTCTTTTAAGTGTGGTGATTTCTTTTTTTTTAATAAAGTTGGTTGACATAGGGAAACCAACATTGATTCCTTTTTGCTTGTATTAATGTGAATTTTCAAAATAAATTGAAACAATGGAAGTTTTGAAAGCGACACAATCTAGTGCGTTGCGCACGCATATCGATATAAGGCTGAACAGTAAATTAGGTTTCAGTAGTTTCATCTAAATGTTCCCTATCCATAGTTTATAATATTTTATTTTTTGACAGCAAGAAGCATGTACTTCATCTTGTGGGGATAAATGTACGTCATCTCCGGTTGGCATCCTCTATAGGTGGGAAATCGTAGCTAAGGGGAATTTACAGCGTTGTATACGTCTATTTCGAGTAATTAAATTTATTATTTATTCTTTACACTTGATACTTTTTTTGTTCTTATTGTGCGAATATAACTACTTTTAATCATGTAATGCAAATCCGATATAAACAGAAAAATGTTGGAGTATGGCCGGTGACCTTTAAACAACCCAATATGAAATCATGATCTCAGACTGGTTTTTATTAGAAAATTTCGTATGCGAGTTAATGGACTGGTCACAGCAGACCTTTATGCAATCACCTTGGAACTGTTAAGTTCAATGATTTAGTTTGATGTCTGACAAAATGAATTGAAGTTCAGGTGACTCAACAACAACTCAGTCTAAAATGTATTAGTTACAGTTACCCAGGTTGAAACCACAGCTTGATTTTCCTTGAACTTTTCAACATCTGATGACTCAGCTTTGAATTGGTCAGCTTGATTTCATTGTCTTATTGAATCATTTTGAAATTGTTGTGGAAAAAAGATTCACTACACTGTGTCCAGTAACTCGTAGTGAGATCATGAATGTTTCAGCCTGAAACTGCTACAATGTATCAAAACCATCAATATATTACTGAGACAATCAATGGATCAGTTTCAACCAAACTCTGTCAAATAGCTTAGCATTTTGTGAGTTTCTGTGTCTGTACACAAATTTGTTTTACTGTGATGTAAGAAATGCCTTTTGGTAGGAAAACGTGTTTTATTGTACATTGTGAATGTTAACATATACCATATTTATTTTCACAACAGGGTATGTGATCAAATACCCATTGTAGAGCTGAGGAAAGCCAGTGTACATCTCCTCCTCTCAATGTTGTCTCTGCCTCTTCATTTCAGAGATCTGGAAATCAGAGGTGGGTCTCTTTTCTTAAGATATCTCAAATCATTTTTCTCTACTGTATAAGCATGGTGAGACAAAAGTATTGCTTTCCTGGTGGCAGTGTTGATGGCAAGTAGATAAGTGTTACATGGCCTTAAAATTTTGTGTGTGACTTTGGTCTGTGCTGGTTAGGGAAAGTGTTACATGGCCTTAAAATTTTGTGTGTGACTCTGGTCTGTGCTGGTTAGGGCCACAAGCTGGTCAAACAACTAAGTCTGACATGTGAAATTAAGTAAACCCATAATTAAATGCTTGGATTTGGTTGAAGTTATGAAAAACAAACATTTAATTGACAAAGATCTAATTTAGACTAGTGCTGTATGTCTTTCATGCTAAATTTGCTGATTTCATAATGTATTACAATTCCAGTCACTTCACTTAAAACAGTAAACTTCTCTTGCATCAGTGCTCCTTTATGAAACATATGAGATGTTTTAAGGATTAAACATCACATGATATTCAATTTATCAAAAAAACTAAGAAATATTAAAGGCCTAAGAGGTTAGTGCTGCAAATATATGACAATATCACATCCAAAAGAGACCAGTAATTTAGTTCTGCTCACACTGATTTTTAGGCCCTTTGAAGGTTGTGCACTTTAAAAAAAAGTAATTGTATGTATGATACTATGGTAGTTCATCATACCAGAATTAGCAGGCAAGACACTTGTTTCTCTGGAAGCCTTGTTTTTAAAAATTGACACAGCTCAGAAAATGTCAGATAATGGGAACAGTGATTATGCCCACTTTATAACAAAAAGTTTGTTACAACAAATGGTGCTATGGTGAGGATATGATGTAGCATTTTTGGTTCACACATGGATTAATTAGTTTGTCTGCTTTTAAATATACTGACATAGTTTACTACCTTGACCAAGATTGACAGTGCTTTTGACAGGTTGGGTTGTTGGTATCTTGTATCAAAATTGAAAAAGTCATGAATATGAATATTCTTGTCTTTTCATTTCTTTTCAATACATCCAGGAATAAATATTATTTCAGTCACATTTCTAGTACAGACTACTTGCAGTATTGTCTGTTACAACTCTAGGTATCAAATTTTATGACAGGTCCAAAAATATAGAATGTTCTGAATGAATTATAATAGTCTTAAATGTCCTGATATACCACAGTGATGTATTGTCTTTAATGAGTTCACAATAATGTGAAAATAATGCGTTAATCCGGAGTTAATGAGAACTTAGTAATTCCAATGGATATTTTAAATAAATAATATCTCTCGAATTATATCTGAACACAACTGTAAACTTTGATAACAAAACAAATTCCACAGACTGATTTTAAAAACAGGACTGATTTATTTTTTTATCAAGCCACTATTCATACAGATTTTCACTTGACCTGTAATGTAATGGAATGTGAAGACTTTCCAACAGAAAAACCTACTCTAACTGTAAACAAGACTGACCCTGAACTCTTGCTATGTAAACATGTTGTTTACAACTTCCAGTCTTGGACAAAAGTCAGCTATGTAAACATGTTGCTTACAAATGACCATTATCTTAAAGTATAATCTACAATCATGGACAAAAGTTAAGTACAAAATATAGATACACATATCGTGTTACTCATTATTAACTGGCATCATGCTTAATTACCATCCACTCCAGCTGAGCTGTCAGTTGTTTTTTTTCTTCTTGTATTGTTTCAGAAATTGCATTTTGCCACTGAACAGAGTTTAAACTTATACTTTTAAGCTTCATCTGTCTTCTTCAAAAGACAATAGGAAGGCTGCAACATACATACTTAACAGTATTTCTCATTTTGATGTTATTGAAAACTCTAATCACCTCCATACTTGTAAGACGTTGCTAATCTTAAATTTTATCATGATTAAATTAAATGTTACCTATGAAAAAACAATTTAGTTCCATTTTTTGTCACTGTCTTGGTTTTAATATTTGTTTCTGTTGTAGATATCTTGTCATCAGAGCAGAGTAGTACATTCTTCTCCCTAAAGCTGAGGATAATAGAACTTTTACACAAAGCTCTGATGATTGAGACAGACTCCACCAACACACAAATGTTACTGGGTATGTATAGCATATAATTATACCACCTGACAAGAAAATTTACTTCAACATACTTTTTTCTCCAGAATAAAACCTAAGGTTTATGTTGTATAAAGAGGAGTAGATAAATGTCAAGATTGCTATGCCAGCAAAAAGTATGGGCATCATTTTCTTCTGTATCAGTGATGTTAAATTTGGCTTTATCATGTACACTTATTAGCAGAAGTAAGAATTATCCTTATGTAGAATTCTTCATAAACAGGCTTTTCTTGGCTTGATTAGATTTGCATCAGACTTTTCAAGTTGACCAGGAGACATTCAGAACCAAAGAAATTATTTAGCCAAAAGTGTCAAAGGTCAAGGTCACAGTGGAGAAATTAGATGTCTGGATTTTCCTTTTTTTGCAGGTGGCCTAATGTTTATGGTACAAGACCTTGCCCTGTGTGAAGAAGCAGAACATATGACTGTTACACAACCTCAGCAAGAAATCCCAACTACAGAGTCATCTGATGCTCATCCATGTAAGTATGATCCCAATACAAGGAAATAGTATTCACACAAATTCTAATTGTCTGGATTTTTTTCTTCATTTTCCTTGTGCAATTCTCCCCAAACATACTTAACTTTTCTAATACATCCACTTTGTGACATGACAAAGTGTGTGTGTGTGTGTGTGTGTATATATATATATATATATATATATATATATATATATATAATTCACTTTGATCAGCCATCCATTCATCTGTGTATTTGTTTTATCCATGCATCTGTCTTCCTATCCAAATTCCATTGCTAAAACTGTATTTAAACACAAACCTTCCATTGAATGTTGGGGTAAGGATTAAAACTTCATCTTGCAATAAGTGTCTAAATGCATTGTAGAAGTAATTCTTAGTGAGAAAGATAAAAGACAAGAAATTAGCATTCAATTTCAGGAGCACCAGTCTATAATCATTATGTCTATTTTAAGTTTACCTCTACAAAGTAAAGGAAAGATTTTGCAGTTCACCAGGACTGGCATCATTGTCCACACAGATAAAAGCATTTATTTATGTATAGCCTTACTCTGTCTCCTGGATGGGGGGGGGACTAATTTTGTACATATATGTGGATCAGGTGTAAAATTTTTGTAAACTTTCTGCATTTAGCTGTTTTTTGCACACTGTACACATACTATTATACCTGGAATTATGAATTTTGATGAGGAAATGCATTTTGATGATTACTACACCTTTATCACAGAAGTTGGTAACTGTGGCCCATATTTCACTGTTACAACAAAAGAAGGTCACTGTGACCTGTATTTACATTTTATTGGCTTTGGTTAGGTTTACATGTTTACCTTTTGACCAAATGGTTTTAGCTCTGCTGGTGATATAAATTTTATACACACCTTCATCAGATGATCTAGTTGGTCCTAAATGAAAATGGTGCTATCCAGACATACCATGACATCAGCCATCTTGAGAATCTTGTTCTCACTATTTCTCCTGATGGGGCTTTCACTAAAAGACTTTTCTTATAATGTCTAGTTGGTCCAATATGGCCACCATCTTGACAATCTTGAGATCGCTATTCCTCCTTTATGGATGGTCATATCAACATGGGGTTTTCACTTGAATGATTATATACATCTCTCTTAGTAACACTTCCATGCAAAAATGTCACAGTAATGTACATTTCATATTTTCTTGGCTTATGTTAAGATTTTGTATTTTGCTCATGATCATATGGTTTTTTTTGCATGCTGTGTACATAACCATCTTTTCTAGAATCATGTAAATTGGTCAGGGAATGCATATTGATGAGCACTACTCCCTCATTTTTTATGTTGGTCAATACGGCACATATTTTATGCTTTACTGACTTGGATTAAATTTTGTGTTCATTTTAAGCACTGTTCATTAGAGCTGGATACTGCAAAAAATTTCGTACCACGGTATACCGCAGTATTTTTCAACATACAGCAATCCATACCATGGTATATCACATTTAATTTAAGGGCCAACAATGCTATGTTCTGGGGCAAGGGTCCGACATGTTTTTGTATATTTCCTTCTGTCCATATCTGGAAAAATATCTTGCACTGATTTGTAGCAAAATAACACCACATTTTATCAATGATATAAGTAGGAAACAATTAATTATCTTGAGATAAAAGAAGTACATTTTTCAGCTCACAAGAAAATCAGAACCCCTCTCCCCTGATAATTAAATGGCTGTTAACTTGCAGTAGATAAATTTGCTATGTGCATGTTAATTGCTGTATAAGGTGCAATTTAAAGGCCCTAACTAAAGAATAAAGGGAATATTCTTGGGGTTAAAAAGCAGGAAGGGCAGCAGTTACATTTAGTGTATCATGTGTTGATTTGAGTATGTCACATGGTGGGAAAGATGATTGCCATCTCCACAGTCCATGTGATTTTTTTTTATTAAGGATTATGTCAGCATGAAATGAAGAAGCAATTGAGCTCTGTAGAGTTTTGAGCTGCAGTTTGTGATACTGTACTGGTGGTAATTAAGGTTGAAGTAAACTTTACAAGCATTGAGTTAAACATGATGTTTACCAACCCTGCGTCAGTCTTGAATCACACTTTGGGACTATTAAATGCTTATTTTCCAGGTTGACAATAGCTCTACATGATATTTTGTTATACTTTACTGAAAACCACTCCAGCTTACTGAAAAAAATCGACTGAGAAGGTCTTGTTGGGGTTGTAGGGTCTTATATGTTTCCAATTTAAAGTTCACATTTTTATTATATAATAGATTCAAAGTTGAAATTGAAGATAAAATATTGCAAAATAAAAAAATAGCATAGAAAAGGGAATAATATTTTCATTGGCTGAATTTATTTTCTGCATGATAATTAAAGTTTTTCAAAGGTACTGGAGATACTTGCAAGATTCACATGGGTGAGTTATGTAATCATTGACTTCTCTGTTTCTGCTGTGTCTGTACACCAGTCTATTTATTTGTTGATCTATCTGTTTATTTATTTATATATTGTTACAAAGATATGTGCATAAATATATACATACTTGCAATATAATAATGTAATATAAGCTGAAGAGGTAATAAAGTCAGTCAATCATGCACAATATACTTGCATACATCCATCTATATGTGCATACCTAAATACATACACATCTTGAGCTTTGAAAATTAATGACAATAAAATGTCCTCTCAATTTACTTTTAACTTGTGATTTCAGCTTCCAGCCACTCGGGTACTACTGTTAGTGTTGGGTCCAGTGAAACTAGTTACCACGAGTCTTCTTATCATCGCATACCCAATTCGCAGGATATTGGTAAAAATCTCAACTGAATAAAATCAGATTCTAGCTTTAAAGGTTTTGTCTGATTGATTTTTTTTTTTATTAACCAATTAGAATGTATTCTGTAAATTTCCAGTTGTCAGTAAATTTTGCTCATTCATTGGAAGAATCCAAATTGTTTCAAATTAACAAAAAGAAATAGTTGAAAATCTTTTGAATATTGATTAATGCAGTGGTTATCATACATAACTTGCATTGTCATCTGATTGTAATAAGACTGATAAAAATTTTACCTATATCAACAAATTCTTGGAGGTCCCAAGTGGCCAAGTGGTCTAAAGTGCTCACCAGTATGGATCACTGCCGTCACCTCTGTCTGCATTGGTTCAAGTCTTGGGTTTGGCCAATGTGGGTATGTGAGAAAGCTGGCCAGTAGCTTCTCGTGGGTCGGTGGTACTTTCTGGGGTTTTCCCAGGTTCTTCCTCCACCATTAATACTGGCCACCATGTATAGCCTATCTTGTGCTGAAGAATGGCGTTAAACCCTACAACAACAGCAACAACAACAAATTCTTTTCCAGACGAATATGCCTTTTACAGGGCACACTTAACTCAGGAGCATACATTTATGAGTTTTAGACACTTCTGTTGTATTACTGAGCAAGGCACTTGTCTATTATTCTTCCAGTCAGTTTCTCATTTAAGTAAATTTGTAACTGTATTTTATTGAGAACCTGCAGTGGACTGGTATCCCAACTAGGGGAGAGTACTCCTTTATATTAATTTGCTTCATGCAGTGGAAATAGGGATACAAAAATCCTGCTTCATAGGATACTATAAGGTCAAAGATGATTTCAGTTGTTTTAGCTTGCCAGAGAGCTTATGATATACCTCTCATTGTTTCGGTTTCAGTAATTATTGATGTTGCTGTTGTTGAAGTTGGTATTGTTGGTAATATATTTAATTCAGTGAGTTAGACATAAAAAATCTTTTTTATATTACTGTTAAACTCCAAACTCCCTTCTTTCAGACACTGCCTATGGCCTGTTTGGACAAGCCATATCTCTTGTCTGTAACAAACTGATGACATCATGGAAGTCAGAGCTAAACACTGCCCTTGCTGCAATGGAACTTCTCTCTGGCATGGCAAAAGTCAACATTAGACCACCAAATATGCTCATGTGTAAAAGAGCAGTGAAATGGATATGTGACTTTATTGTGCATCAGTGTAGTCGCCCAGCTCCATTCCATTCTCGAGATCTGCACTCCATGATTGTTGCAGCTTTTAAATGTTTGACACTTTGGCTTGTTGAGCATAGTCGCCTATTGTATGACAAGGAGTGTCTGCATAATGTCCTGGAAGTTGTGGAACTCGGCATCTCTGGATCAAAGTCACAGGTACACATTGTCTGCATACTACACATTGCATCCTATGTAACATCTGCATCCTACACATTGCATCCTATGCAATATCTGCATCCTACACATTGCATACTATGCAACATCTGCAAGCTTCACATTATCTGAGTACACTGAATTTAATAATCTGTATTTATGCAGAAAGTAGGATTTTTTACATCAGCTCCCCTGATACTGATTTTTAAACCAAGTGGTAAAAAAATCTTTGTCGGAACCATTAACTAAAACAGTCAGTGTTATTGAAGTATACAATTTGAAAGTTTTTATTTTATGTTGCATTTCTGATCAGAATGTTATGTGCTTTATGTGTTTGCTGAAATTAATTATTAAAATTCCACTAGCCAGCAGGCCAGGTGCTTACAATATTTACTAGACTATCTCAAAATTCACTTTCTCATTTGTCAATGCGATGGAATTAAAAAAATTTCAGTCTAACACTTATGGGACCTTTCTGGGTTTTTTCCATTGTAGATAGGATATTTATTTTGGACAATGGTCCCATAACAGGACTGACACATTTTTCAGAACATGAAACTATTATCCAGTATAAGAAATGGACACCAAATTTGCAGAGAAAGTTTTCTCTCTCACTTTTTATTCATACAGATGGTTTCTTTATCTTATCTTAAGCCTAGGAATTTTCTCCTATCAAAGTTTTCAACAATTTTAAAAGACCAACAATTTTTTTAACTATACCATGCTGAAATTATGTTGAAATGAACCTGCAGAATACTACTACTAATAATAATAGTCCAGCCCACATCAGTGTGAAGTGAGAGACAGAGTGATCACTTTTCAGGTGCTGGCAGTAGTGGCATCAATAATTTATGATTTTGGTTAAAATATTTCATGTGCTAATTTGTCCTAAACCCCTTGATAGATTTTCATCATACTTGTCATAAATCATTTTGATACTAAGACAATTTGTTTGAAGACAGTCTCACTTGCCCATTTTACTTCTGGGGTCATGTGGCAGTCGCATAACATTTTTGTTAAGGTTTTCATTAAAGTTTTATTCAGTTTATTTTATTTCCTAAACCCCTTGATGGATTTTATTCATACTTGGAATAAGTCATTATGATGCTACAACAGCTCATTTGGTGACATGTACACTTGCCCATTTGAGCTTGGGGTCAAGGTCATAGAAAATTAAGGTTTTTCGATAAAGGATTTCATTTTCTTATATTTCCTAAACTGCTTGATGGATTTTGCTCATACTTTGCATGAATCATTATGACTCTAAGACAATTAATTTGGCAACATGCAAACTTGCCTGTTTGGGGTCAAGGTCATAGGGGTAGAAAATTTGCATTAAGTCTTTGGTTGAAGTTTTCTCTTTTGCTTATATTTCCTAAACCCCTTGATGGTTTTTATGCTTGGCATGAATGATTATGAACTAAAACAGTTTATTATGTGGCATGCTGTCTCTTTCTTTTCATCTTGGGGTGAAGGTCAGTCATAAAAAATTTGCATTTTGGTTTGGGTTAAAATTTTGTTTCCTAAAGCCCTTTATGGAATTTGATCAGACATTGGATGAATCATTATGAAGCTAAGACAATTCTTTCCACAACATGTTTTCTCTCTCCTTTATTTTACATTTTTAAAACCCATTCTTTGTGGGCTCGACATGTAGGTTCTATTGACCAATCACATTGCTGCTTACATTGCTCATTGGGAAATAGCCCAAGATTTGACATCACATATAACACAAAAATCACCATGTGTACACATGGGGAAAAAAAATTGTGTTGAGACTTTTGGCAGTTTAAAAATCATAAATAAAACAAAAATGAAGGTAGTCCATAAAAGTAACTACCCAGATAAGATACAGACTTGAAAAAGTAGCCAGCTCGACAAAAAGTCACTGGCCATAGGATAGCATGCAAATGGCTGTTTCAGATGCCGAAGAGCTTTGCTTAAGCATGAAACTGTTTTAGTTTATTTTTATAGTGTTAGAAAGTTAGCCTTTAAAATTCCTTACAAGATGAAAACTGGAATTCTTTTGAGCATGTGGAAAAGGACTTACAAGAAACATATATATGAATAATTGCTGGGGCTGTGAATGAAGTCATTTGAATAAAATTTGTTGTACATCTTCCATAAATTTGTTTTAATTCATCATGGCACTAGAAATAAGGTATATTGAAAAGGACATGGATGATATTCATATATATATATATATATATATATATATATATATAGAATTTTTTATTACAAAGAATTATAAATATACACCAAACAGAACAGAAAGTGCTATCCCTGGATTCTCTAGAAGAATGCTTGATAATAGTAGGCAGAATTAATAATTTAATACAAATAATATTATCATACAGGTTAGAGAATTTTAATTCGTACTCTACAGAGATTCGAACCCAGGTCCGTGAGTAAACGGCACCCATCACCTTGCCTGCACACACCAGCCCATATCCCGTCACGACTAAGCACGCATCACCAAAAAATGATGGCACTGAATCGGTGTTATATGAACTCGTGTGTAGCAGACACACTCGCATGATGACCCAGTAATTAATTCTCATATATGTACACAGTCGTTCCAGATTCCTATGAAAGAAATCAAGGTATATAGGATTTTTTATTACAAAGAATTATAAATATATACCAAACAGAACAGAATGTGCTATCCCTGGATTCTATAGAAGAATGCTTGATAATAGTAGGCAGAATTAATAATTTAATACAAATAATATTATCATACAGGTTAGAGAATTTTAATTCGTACTCTACGTACTTGATTTCTTTCATAGGAATCTGGAACGACTGTGTATGTATATGAGAATTAATTACTAGGTCGTCATGCAAGTGTGTCTGCTACACGCGAGTTCATATAACACCGATTCAGTGCCATCATTTTTTGGTGATGCGTGCTTAGTCGTGACGGGATATGGGCTGGTGTGTGCAGGTAAGGTGATGGGTGTCGTTTACTCGCGGACCTGGGTTCGAACCTCCGTAGAGTATGAATTAAAATTCTCTAACCTGTATGATAATATTATTTGTATTAAATTATTAATTCTGCCTACTATTATCAAGAATTCTTCTATAGAATCCAGGGATAGCACTTTCTGTTCTGTTTGGTATATATTTATAATTCTTGATATATATATATATATATATATATACATACATATACACTTGTGTACTAATCAGATCCAACTGCAAACTACACAGAGATATAGATCTGCCATTGTATTTAGTGATAAAAGATATTAGTCATGCAGATCATGGTCAGTGGGGGGGGGGCAGTTTGACCTGACTTGTAGGCAAGTATACATGGTATTTCATCTTCCCATGAAGGAGCAAAGTTAAACACACTACAAATAAAACTCAGTCATTGTGTTTGTAATTTACACAGAACCTGAATTGTTGGACAAACCTTCAGGAGAGAGCAGTTTTCACATATACCTTATTTCTTATACCTTATGGTCAGAACCCAATCAGTTTTGAAATTTATTTTGGTACTGATTTTGATCTAATTATCTTTGTCATCAAAATGACATATACCTAGAAAAAAGTAAATATTCATAACCTATTTCAGCTCAAAAGATAAATAACCATAACCTATTTCAGTTTAAGAAATGACTAACCATAACCTGTTTCAGTTCAAGAGATGTATAACCAGAACCTATTTCAGTTCAGCAGTTGAAAAACCATAACCTATTTCAGTTCAAGAGATGAATATCCATAACCTATTTCAGTTCAAGAGATGAATAACAGATAATGATCAGTAATAAAGGCTATGATAATTGCCTTTTGTTGGAAAATAATGTTTAGATTGATAATATGATGGTAATTGTTGTAGTGGTGATGAGATTATTATTATTATTATTATTGTTATTATTATTATTATTATTATCAATTTATTTTTTAAAATTTTTTTAAAATCATATTTTTGCTTACCAGACCTTTTTGTTAACAAGGTCAAATTATGGCATGGTCCTGTTGATTGGCCGTCATGCATTGTCTGTTGTGCGCTGTCAACCAACATTGTTGGTTTGGACTTCTCATAACCCACTGGACAGTTTCAGTCAAACATGGTAGGAATGTCCTAAGAACATGCTCTTTGAAAATTCAGTCCAGTGTGTCTTCCCTAACTACATCTGGCTACCTTAATCCTGTTTTTAGCTTCTCCAGAACAGCTGAGCCATTTTCAATCAAACTTGGCTGGAATGTTTCTTATGACCTACTTGATCAAAGTTTTGCCTGGGTGGCATTATTAGCAAGAGTGTGGCTTCCATATCAACCAGGTTGTAAACCTGTTTTAAATATCTTAACCAGAATAACTCAGCCAATTTGGATCAAACTTTATAAGAATGCTTGTTAGGACAATATTCTCAAATTCTGTCTAGGGTGGCTCCCCTAGCAATGGTGTGGCTTCATTATCAACTGGGTAGCAAACATGTTTTCAGATATATCTCTTGGATGACTGAGCCAGTGTGGACAGTTTGTTCAGATATGCTTTATCAAAATTGTACTTCTGGAGGCTCCCAGTAATGTGGCTTTGTTAGCAACCTTGTGTAACTGCAATTTTCAACTTCTAAAAAAGGTGGCAGAGTCAGTTTTGATCAAACTTAGTAGAAATGTTTCTAAGGACATGCTTCATAACATTTTTGTTCAGGGTGGCTCATTTTATAATGGTACGGCTTCAATAGCAAACATATCGAAAATCTATTTTCAATTTCATCTGAGTGGCTTTGCCAATTTTGATAAAATTTGGCACCAATATTTTAAGAACATGCTCTGTCAGACTTGTGTGCAGGCAAGCTCCTTAGCAATGCTGTGGCTTCCATAGCAATCAGGTGGTAAACCAACCAATGATACTTATCTGCAATCAAGTGTATCTGTTGTTACTGATATATAAAAAGTTATCATGGGATTACTTTCTCTCCAGAACTGCATTACCATGTCAAACCAAATGTAATAGGATCCTACCATGAATAAATTTTACATTTATACAAAAGATGATAATGCACCATCTGGTCCCTCTGCAGTTACTCAGATTAGAAACACAGATAAACAGCATGTCAGATGACACCAGTTTCTGCTGAATAGCTGGAAATTATCCTGACATAGGTAACTTTTAACCAAAGATACCTACCTTATTACTGCATTTATATTTTGACCGATTTTTGCCAGGTGGGTAATATCAGGCATATTTGGGCCACTTGTTTTTCTGTGGTTCTGGTTACATTATGATCAATGATTTTATACTGTTTTTTTCAAACTGCAATAGCTACATATAAGGCATACCTTCAGCTTGATCCACATATTTTTGTACAATCAAATTATTTTAATTAAAAATTTATATTTTAATCTGATATCTTTCTTCTAAAAATGTGGATTCTTTTTTCTTGTTTTCAAATATTGTGGTTTCTATAGGAACAGCCAGTGTTTATTTATGGAGGCAGTCTCACTGAGGTAAAAGTTTTGATCTTTGGTTAGAGGAACCTGCATATATTTTGCACATTGCTTTGATGCTGCTGCTTTGTTGTATTAAGGGTGAATTCTTCAAGTACGCTAGAAATGTATACTACTGAATCAAGAAATTTAAAACTAAATTATGTCTGGAGATCTACAAGGGTATTGGATGTTGGAACACATTGAAGAGCTTTGTTTTAAGTCTGCTATCTTTTTTATGTCTTATTAATATGTAAAAAATTATAAATATGAATTACAGGACCTGAAAAATAAATATTTTGAGAGAAGAAAATAAAATAAAAGCTACAACAACATAGGACCACATTTTTAGTGGATGAAACAGCATTTTGTCTTGTATATTTTATAGTTCACTTGAATTCATCCACATAAAATCTGACTACCATATAACTGTCTTAACTTATATTGAAATGTAAATTCAAGAAACTGTTTTTGTATCATGAATATTGGAAAAGGTATATTTTGGAAAAATTACAAGTTTCCTGATGATGAACTAGCAAGAGTCCAAGAATGAAAGATTTTTTGACAATAGACTATTTCCCCTTCTGTGTTGTACTCTAAAGATGGATTGTAGGTGGAGAGTTGAAGAAAAACTACAGTGTTATCTCATTATAAAACCCCTTTAACATACCACTGCCCCTCTTAATACATGGATTTTTGTCTTCAGTACCATTAAATTTTGTTTTTGGTGGTCATTTATCATTGACATTTTAATTATGTTGCCTAATATCAGTTCTTGGCTAATGAGTGAAATTTCAATATGGTTTTGTACCCTTGAATGCCATTATTGTATTGTTGTTATGCACTGCTATGACACAGCCTTGATGGAGTATCCCTTAATACAAGATTCATTCACTTATAACTTGGGTCACTTATATGACTTCCATGAACAGCTTTATAAAGAGGAAGCACTGTATTACATTTAGTCTATAGCCTCATAGTGAATTTCACAGTGTATTTAGAAATCACTTTATGCAAAGGTGCCTACCACATTGTATATTCCTCATACCCTCTAGCAGTTTGTACATTATAATCTCAGTATTTTTCTAGTATCAGTGGGATTGTTTAAATATCAGTGGTCCACTGCTATAATAAATGACTTTAGGTTTATTCTAATTGTTTGTTATATTGAGGTTTTCATTACAACAAGGTATTATATGGATATTTACTTGGCATGTCAGATTCACAGTGAGTATTATATTACATTGGGAAATTAATAATTACAAGGTTTGTTACACAGAGGGAATGCTGTAGATTGTTTTTTGTTGTTTTTTTTTTAAAATTAATGATGATATTGTAATTGCCATTTCAAATATGTGCGGTATCTTACATCAGTGAACCCACCCAGAAAATTTGTGCAAACTTTACACCCCATGATAATGCTGTAATTTCATGCCTAGTATATTTCACACCTGGCAATCTTTTAATCCACATTACAATCCTGTTATTGTACACCTAGTTTATTCACACCTAGAAGTTTTTATACCCTATGGCAATCATGTTATTTTACTCCTAGTGTACTTTACATCAGGCAGACTTGTACACCCGATGATAATCTTGTAATTTTACAACTAGTATACTTAACATCGGGCAAACTTTTACACCCCATGACAAACCTGTTATTTTTCACCAAGTGTACATCACATGTGGCAAACTTTCACACCTCATGAAAATCCTGTTACCTTATACCTGGTGTACTTAAGATGTGTCATGTTTAAGTCAGATTTTCTGATTATCATGAATTGATGTTTATTTTTGAGATGTCAGTTTTGGGGATTTCCTGATTGCTATGAATTGATTTGTGTGGGATATCGGGTCGGGGGAATTTTCCAATTACTATGACTTGATAATTATTTGTGGAATATACATTTGGGGGTTTCCTGATTACTATGAATTGATGTTTTTTGTGGGTTATCAGTTTTTGGATATTTTATTTGTAGGATATCAGTTCTGGGGGATTTTATTTGTGGGATATCAGTTTGGGGGAGATTTTGTGGTTGCTGCAAGCTGTGTATTCAAGACCCAGCAAATATTGCTGTATCAGTGATCACAATAATTTGCTTATCCCCGTTAGAGGCATATCCACTAATCTAAGTACCAGTGACAACGTCATTGTCCACAAAATCATAAACTTTTATTCCCAAGAAAAGAAATGAATTAACAGTATAACCCAATGTACTTGCCGAAACAGGAATCAGAATTAAAATACTATGTTGGTATTTTGCCATACTGAACTTAATCTACATTTTTTTGTAATTTTTTTTAGTATTAATTTGTGATACACCATCCATCCATAAGAGTCATAATTTTTAATAAACTGATATTAACTGTATTAGCATGGGGGGCATAGGTCAGTGTTTTGATTTTTTTATTGAAAGATTTTTGCAAGTCAGTTATGTGTGGTAGTGGAAGAGGTAGTGGAATAGATCATTGTTTGGATGCAAGTATGTCACTTGGTTCCAGGGTCTACTTGTTTCTTGTCCAGAGCAATTATTTCTCACTCAGAGTATGTAACTTTTCATACTTAAGAATTTGTTACAAATTAATTAATATATTGTTACATTATTAAAAAATGATGAATAGAATATTATGAAAATAACAGATGAGGAATAAGAAGATAAAACAATAATCTTTTGACCCCAAAAAGGCATATGCATAAAAAATATAAGTTCCAACACACAACTTGATTTCATGGCATAAAAATAAAATCATCATTAATCAGTTAAGTGTAATTCTTTAGAAATTGCCTGTATCATTTTTGCAGTAAGGCAGGTTTTATATAGAGCTTAATAATGTCTTTATAAAAAGCCTATATGATTCTTTTGAAAATGGATAGTAATTAGACTCTTATAGCCCTGAATAAAGCCATCCTCGCCAAGTGTATTTGTTTTTATATGCCCACCATAGGGCAGAGCATAATATGTTATGATGTTTATCTGTCTATACAACCATCCATCTGTTAAAAATTTTGTTTCCACTGAATAACTCAAATCTCCACCATCTTCAGTTACCAGACTTTGTGGATGGCTTGCACTTGAGTTATTGAAAGAAAATCAATACATTTTGGGGTCAATCTGTCAAAGGTCAAGTTCTTGTTAAAAGAAAAATGATTTCACACAATAATATTACCTCTACATCACAGTTTTGGACCAAACATTTTGGATGGCTTGCAGTTGTTGTAAGGAAAAAAGCGTATTTATTTTTTAATCACAGTGTCCAAGGTCAAGGTCACAGTGGCTGAACATCAGTTCTAAAACCACAGACCTGGACTAAACATTGTGAATGGCTTGCAGTTGGGGTAAGGAAGAAGCTTGTTGATGTTGTTGCAGGAAGGTCAAAGGTCAAGGTCATTAACTAAAAAAGGAATAATTGTTTCTCCAGAAAAGTTTATGTTTTCTACAATGTATCTTCATCAAAGTTTGTGAATGACTTGCATGTTTGTTAAGAAAGAAGCCTATTAAGTTGGTGGTCTAAAGGTCAGAGATCTAGGTAACAGGAATGAAATGCAAAAAAAAAAAAATGGTTTAATTCTGGAGCACATATCTGGATCAAAGTTTGTGGATGAGGCTCGCACTTAAAATACAGAAGATTCCAGTTGATTTTGTGATCAAAAGATCAAATGGCAGGGTCAGTGTGGCTTAGACACTAACAATTTTGCAGAATAACTTTTGTTCTGGAGTAAGTTCTTTGACCAAACTTTGTGAATGGGTTGCAGATAGGGTAATAAAGAGGCCTGTACATTCTAGGGTCTAAAGGTTAGAATCATGATTATTGTAAGTCTGATAAGAAAATACTGGTTTCGGCACAATAAATTTTGTTCAAGGTCACATACCATGACCAAAAGTCAAGATCATTGAAACTTGTTGGTCAGTAATCTCCATGTTCTGCGAGTGGCTACTTAGAGGAGTAATAAACTTGAGGCAGACATATAGGGTACCTTTCACCCTACTCTCGCTCATTTCATTCCACAATGCTTGAAATACTAGATACAATAAAATAAAATAAGAATTTAATTAAAATTAATAAAAATTTGATTAAATGACAGTATTTTTTGTTCATTTTTGTTCTCCCTGTCATCACTTGTTCCATTTACAAACTTAAATTATTTACTGTGACAAACAACAACAGTTACTGCTATCACAAAATTGTAAGCAAGCACAAATTTTGTTTAAATATTCATGAAGAAAGTAAATCTGCTATATAAAAAAAAATTAACAATTATTTTTATGATTTCTTTGAGAGATTTTTTTATTACAAAAGATTAATAGTTTCAACAGCACTGTTGGTACATCATTATCTTTTTTTGTGATGTCTTAATATCAGCATCAGAAAAGACATGGCTATAGAAAAGTAGCACCCATATATTTGACCTTAAATGAGTGGCCTATATCATGGCCGCATGTAAGTTGCATGCTTCTTACTTGCCAAGACTAAGCATCTGTTTTTGTTTAATCATTTAATAACAGATATACCTGATGTTACGTATTACTAGACTGAATTTAAAAGAAGAAATAATTACCTTGTTGTCTATATTATGACCGATCTGATTCCCTCAACTCACATAACACCTGGTGTAAGTCTTTTTCCAGCTTGACACCCACTGATTCCATAATTCTTGAGGCATGTTTAGCTCTTGGCAAATATTGTGGAGTTTTTATGTTTCTGCCAAATCATCAAATTTCCTTTCAGTGCCCAAATTTCCTTGAAGTTTTATGTATTCTACCACACGTAACTTAAAGCTAGCATGTTAACTAGAATTTTTTTCAGTTGGTGTTCATGTTTCCTGTATATCTTGAAAATGAATCTCTCAGTGTGCATCTGTATCGGTACCAAAAATTAATTTGACTGCTACTTACAAAAGTAAACTTTTTATATACCAGAACAACTTATCTGACACTAATTAATTAAGCAATTGCCATTGCAGCACATCACAAGACGAAAAGAACACCCAAACACTTACTTGTTTTATGCATATTCCTGCACTTCTGGCATGTTCTTCAGAATGTTCTTTTATGGAAAATAACAGAATCCCTCTCTCATGACTTTTTGTAGTAATGAATGATCAGAGTGTTTCCTGCAAATCTATGAATATCCAGCAGTAATTTTACATGAGGCAGCTAAATAATAAAAAAGTCTTAATGAACTTTCAAAATTCCTTCTTTCAAAACTTTTTAAAGAAATTTCCCGCAGAATGGGACAGAGGGAAGAATGATACTTTGTTGCAAGTAAATGCCAATGACTTTTTTAGTTTATGAAGCTTTAATATTATCCTGCATGTGGTGTTGGGGAAGCGACGACATGCTTTGTCATGGCCCAACATAAGATGGCAGGACATACTGTCATAATCCTGCATGTGGTGTGAGGGAAGTGATGATATGCATTGTCATAGACCAACAGACAGATGCTCAGACAGACTGATACACAGGGGCAGACATAATACCGCCAATCTTCATTTAATGTAGAAGTAACAAATACTGTATTACCGTACAGACAAATTTTAACATTCTTTTATATGTAGAGAGTTTTTAGTTGCTAGTTGATTGGAATAGCTTCCTATTTTGCACATTTGTCTATAGATGAGCAGGGGTCAAGCTAGACTTGAATTTTAGGGAGAAGTGACTTCTCCTTTTGGACAGAACAGGGAGAAGTGAGAGCTCAACAGGGAGAAGTGGACGCGAAGTAAGAAACGCAATATATATATATATATATATATATATATATATATATATATATATATATATACATAATGTGTGTTCTCTTATTTAAATTATGCCCTCTATTTCCCAGTATTCATATTTGCATTTAACATTGGATTTAAGCAATACTTTATGTTCTAGTAGAAAATTTTCTTTGCTATTTTGGCCATATGACTCTAAAAGAGAATAACAGAAACTGCACTGTAACAAAATTTAACTGAGTAACTAGATTACATTATTGTAATTGTAAGTTGGTAAAAATGCTTAATCAACTACCCTTAATCAATTTTTTAAAATATATTTTTGTATTATTTTTTTATATATACTTTTTAAAAGTTCACGATAATGGCACTTTCAAAGATTTCTAAACGCGTTTGAGACAACCCCAGTACCATGTACATGAGGGCAAATACACCCGTATCCTCATTTCTTTGTTTGCGATAAAACATTACTGTAACTATTCACACATAACACACTAAAATGCATAAAATTACAGACATGGCTCATTTATAGTCAGTATATGAACTAAACCCTTCTTTCCAACCGAATCAACACAGATGTGAATGCATCTATTTTTAGAAGGAGGGGTTTTTGTAATGTAATCACTCACTAGCTTTACTACAACAGTCCATAACAGGACTGCAAATTTATGGTTTATTTATTTGTCTGTGTACTTGTATTAATTTTAGGCATTGATTAAATATTATCTGCTTCGCAGCTTTTTTCCGTATTTTCACAAATACAAGTCAAGTCAGAAAACAACTTTGACCTTAGAACACTTCTCGCGAATTCCACAACATAGCATTGTCTCATACATTTCTTACCTTTTAAAGTTAAATCTTAGGCTAAATAACATAATACCTAGGGTTTGCTTTCTATGAATTGTATATTTTTCTGTATATATTTGCTCAATGATATACGAAAAAAGTCAATCTAATAAACTGATACTTATTAGACCTAGCGATGTCTGCCATTTTTTCCCCGTTACTGGTACTGTACACTTACAGTTTCAAACTAATTTTATGACGAAATAGCATACAAGAGGCAATTAAAATATGTAGATCACCGATTTTATTCTTAAAATACAAATTGCTATATACATACTATTGTTAAAGTTTCGAAACACAAGTTTGTATGTTTTTATCATCGAAGGATAACATGCGTAAATCGGGTAGTGATAAAGGCCTAGTTGCCAACTCGGGAAATGGTTTATGGTCAATCAGCTATCAAAACACATGCCTGTGAATGTGCAAGAGTTTGTTTGTCAGTGTAATTGATATCAAAACTAGGCCTAGCTACAGATGGCTTGAAGAATACCTTTCGCTACAACACAGTACTAGAATAACCCTGCCTAAGGCGAGGGGGCATCTCAAAAGGTATCTCATAAATGTACCTCATAAAAAAAATCAGACGGCAAAGTCATTTTAGCTTTCCTAACAGAAGAAGGCGAAGTTTACATCTTTTAGGCGACTTAGTCGCCCACTTCGCCTGGTAGCGTGACCCCTGAGATGAGTGTTAGCTTGTGCCTGGATAAGACAAAATGGCAAAGATTTTACCTGGTACATGATGAAAACAAAGGCAATGATGTTATCTGGTACAGGCAGTAATGTTATCTGGTACATGGTGAAGACAAAATGGCAGTGATGCTATCTGGTACATGGGAAGACAAATGGCAGTGATGTTATCTGGTACATGGTGAAGACAAACAGCAATTATGTATTTCAGATCAGCTACTTAAAGGTGTTATTTATTGCCTGGTGATAATGACAGTGATATATTTCCTTTCTGAATTTCTCTGTTGCAATCATATTTTAGAAAGTAATTTTGTGCATGGTTACTATAATAGTTTATCCTGTGAAGGTGAATCATGACTGTGTTATTATTATCTCCCTTACCTTTTGAATGTTTCAGAAAAATAGTGCTTAGTGAAATGACTATCAGCATGCTGAACAGGCAAGAATAGTTTCAGATTTATTTCTTAAATCCCTTCATTTACTGTCATTTGTAAAAATTGTATAGAGATGCATCATGAAGGAGAGATTTTTTATGTAAAATTTATCAGGGTATATAGCTCTATTGGCCATAGACCAGAAGAGCTTATGGGATGGTCTTATGTCTGTTGTCCATCATCTGTTGGCACTAGTTTGTTATTGCTACAACTCCTACTTTGAGGATGGCCATTAAGATTGACACACATGATGTAGTTGGTCCTAAATGGTACCACTTGGACAGCCGATATGGCCACCCCAGTGGTCATCTTGAAAGTCCTATTGCTAGTCCTGAATGGATGGTCATATCAACATAGGGCTTTACTGAATGACACATGATGTGTATGTGGTCTGAAATAAAAATAGTGCCTACCTGATTCACTATGGCTGCCATGACAATCATCTTGAAAATCTTATTGCTATTCCTCCATAACAGAAAGTCATATTGACATTAAAGTTTTTGCAAAAAGACTTCATGTGATGTTTAGTAGGGTCTAAATATTTCTTTTTCATTACTTCTTCTCTATGAACATATTGACATGTGGTTTTGTCTGAAAGACTTCTTATGATATGTGGTTGATCCTAATTGAAATTGGCACCGATCTGATATCCAATATGGCCACCATTGTGGCCATCTCAAAAGTTTTGTTATCTCTACTCCTCCTGAATGAAAAGAAATATTGCAATGGGGTTTACTGTTACTTGTCTAGGCTCGTACAAAAGTAACAAAGAAAAGAGTGAAGCCAACAAGCTTTGTAAAATTTAACAAAATAATTTATTTCCCTAAAAAAAACAAGGTAAAAATATGAAACAGGACTTATGGTTTATGAATCTAATCCAAAATTAATCCAATAATTAAAAATGTAAGTCCTATCACACAAAAGTTCTAAGTGAATCAAAGTTCGAATCCTGATGAAGTTCCAAGATGGAAGGCAGTGACATCTTCTATAACCTGCTTCGTGTTGTCATGTCAACAATTCTTTGTTGAATCACAAGAATAATAGTCCAGTTTTAGAATTCCGAATAATTCCAATAAATGTCTTTGTCCAAGAATTCTGATGAGCATGGGATAAAGTTTCCAGGGAAAATAAATTATTAATTCCCAAAAATAGAAAAATTCAGATCAAACTGACAACAACAGAAATACCTTTGAGCCCGAAGGTATGAATTATGACTAAATAAAATCACTATGAAACGTCAATTTTAACCCAAACTGAAACGCAAAACGGATCACCTGATAAGGTCATGTGATCACTTCCTTTCAAGCGACGTAGTAACATTATATGCCGGCTGTCACATCTGCCATGGACGAATTTGATTGTACTGAATGAATCTTACTATAAGATTCAATAATAAAAAAAAAATTAAAAAAAGAGTTGTTACTCCAAAGCTGAAACTGGCTCCGAATCTAGATCAGCAAAAGATACAAAGTTTCAAACTACTGACTGTTTGTCAGGTCAAAACAAACTGAACTGAATTTTCTGGAAAAAATGTCAAATCCGGTGAATAAAGTTTTCATTACAATAACATGTAATGAAATAAAATAAAATAAAAAATTTAAAACTAACACACAAGCAATTAAATTACATACACATAACATTACATAAGAAGACTTCTTATGACATCTAATTGGTTCTAAATGAAAAGTATGCAGCTTGCACATCCGATATTGCCACCACAGCAGCCATCTTGAAAATCTTGTTTTCACTACTCAGAATGGATTGTCATGTTAATATAGGGGGATTTATGTAACAACTTCTTATGATGTCTAGTTAGTCTAAAAGAAATTGGCCCTGCTCAAACATCCAATATGGCCACCACAGTGGCCATCTTTAAAATCATGTTATCACTACTCCTAAATGAATGGTCATAACAAGCATTATATCTAGAATTTGTCTTTTGATATATAATTAAATCTGTTTGAATTTCAGAGAAAGGGAATTGAGAATCAGACTGTTACCATTAGTAAGGACTCAAAATCTGTCTCAATGCAGGTATACTGGTTATCTTGCCCCATAATCTGTCCCATGCTTGTATGTGACAGTATATGGTCACATTTAGGACTTGGTGCAACTGCTAGTAGGTTAGACACAGGTAATGAAGGATATGTTTAGGTACTGCTTTTCATCAGGAACATATTACACTCTGTTCAGTGGTTGGCTGTTCTTTCATTGTTGGTTATGGTTTAGTTACGTCATTATTTGGACCAAAGTGTAGCTGTAGGTTATGTATGGTGACCATATCATATCATGTCAGCTGAAAAGAAATGACAGACAAGAAGTTACCATCTAAATTGTTTCTAAGTGACAATTTTCCTGCATTAACAAAATGGCTTTTCTAGTTGACTAATTCTAGGTATAACAGATGCATTTGGCCAGAGTGCCAAAATACAAGCCTGGTCTAAAATCAGGTCCCATATTCTGGAAACAGACTTTGAGCATGATAGTTTTCCTCCAGGCCCAGTATCCTTGAAACTTTTTGAGGATGAAACTCAGGCTCAGGGCCCAGAAGTTTTGATGTTCTGTAGGTTTAATTAGAATAAAATTGGAATAATAGAACTTTAATACTAAATAGTATTTTTTTAATGGCCCCATCCCTTCTCTATTTGTCTGTTTAATATCAATACCATACAGTAAATATGATCTTTCATTTGTGCTCATTTCAAATGCAAACCTTGGTGGGCAAGGAGTTTGAAAATATTCAGTGAGTTTCATGAATTTAATTTGAAATGAGTACTCATGTAAGATCCTATTAATCAAACTCGTATAAACTTACTTTAGTGCTGACAGTACAGAAATCAGATACATTTGGTGTAAAAGAATATAAATATTTATTCATGTTAATCACTGGTAAATCACTCAGCAGATTGGTACAACTCAAGTAAGTGCTGCTATTACTTGTTCCCATATTTTTCTTATATCTTTTTAGCTTAAAATTGTTTCGAGGATATGAAACCGACTTTTAATCGAAGATTTTGGACATTCAGTAACTTAGTTCAGATAAATTTGAATTGAGATTTTATATTCCATGTATGGTATCCAGTTTTAATACTGGAGTTTGACTTTATATTTCCACATTCATAAAAGTTTGAGAGCCTTTGGCAAGGTGGGGCTGTTGATGTACAGTGCATCTAAAACTGCATTCCAGAAAACACATTGTTGAGTTGATTGAGTTGAATGATTTTAAAAATGAACTGCAGGGTATAACTTTGTTTTCTTTTTTTATATGATATTGACCAGTGAACCATGATTTTCAGTTTGATCACATTTTTGTTTTATTATTTAGTTTTGGATAATCGATGTATCCTGTCTAAAAGTAGTTTTTGTAGATTAACAAATCTTTTAGAAATTGAACACAACACTCAAGTACAACATGAAACTCATGTACATGAAAAGCAGTTTTTATCTTGCATGTTTTTTTGGGATGTATTTTGAGGAATGCAGCCAAAACTAATATTATTGGTTCCGATACTATACTATATTATTTAATCCAAACAGACTTGTGTCTAGTCTAATGGCAGTTGCTGTGTATGAACTATCGGGCTGATCAAACTACTTCCCCTGCTTATGTACCAGACTTTCTGGTTACTATTCATTTTATATATATATATATATATATATATATATATATATTTATTTATTCAGGCATGTTTTATTTGTCAGTAATAGTATGGTCTCCATTTAAGTATACAACAAGATTTGCATGAACAACACTTATTCATCAGATGGATTAATTTGTATTGCTTGATTCTATCTCAGAAACCCTTTCATGCAATCCTTTTCAACCTGTAAACCAACAGCAAATAATTATTGTCGAGTCCATGTTAGTGGGATGTGAGACATGGCAGTCACATTTCCAGAAGTAGTGGTATTATTGTCGTAAACTGTGTGTTATGATTTTGGTTAAGTTATAATGCTTTGATTATGGACTCAGTCTGAAGGCCCAGGACTTGTTGTATTGTTGTATTGCAAGATAAGAGTAAACTTAAAGCTTTTGCTTTATTTATTGGTAATTCATGATGTTGATTCATTGAAAACGAAATATTGTATGCTTTTGGAACCATATTATCCTGGCAAAGAAGTATGAAAGTTTTAGCTCCTGTGGTCTAAGACCATTGCCACTCCTCCAAAACTGCTCAGAATAAAGTTGCGATCCTTGGCATACAGTTTCACCCTGAGGTCAAGTTGGTCTTAAAAAAATATAAAAAAATAATGACCCTCAAAGATTCAGTATGGCTGTTATGGTGACCATCTTAAAAATCTTACCACTATTTCTTCTGAATATATGGTCAGATGGTTATATCAGCTTAGGGTTTTCACTAAAACACTTCTTGTGATATATAATTTGTCAGAAATGAAAATGGTGCTGATCTAATGTCTAACATGCCCATCAGGCTGCCATCTTTCAAATCTTGTTATTGCTACTTCTCCTGAACAGATGGTCATGTGGATATGGTGTTTCACTAAAAGACTTCCTACAGTATGTAGCTGGTCCTGAATGAGGAAGGTGCAGATATGACCTTCTAATATGGCCACAACATTGTTTATCATGAATAAAAAGGTCATTACTACTCCTGAACCGAAGGTCAAAGCAACATGTTTTCACTAGAGCACTTGGTCACAAATGATGCAGATCAAACCCCCAAAAATGTCAGCTTGCCAGGAGAATCTTATGGCTGCTTCTGCAGAATGGATGGTTGTATCAACATGAGCATTTCACTATAAAGCCATTAACAGTATATTGTAAGTCCTGCTTGAAAATGATGCTGATTTAACCTTCAGCATGATTACCATGGTGACCATCTCAAAACCTTCTTATCACTACTCCATTTGAAAGAATGTCAGCATTGACTTGAGATTTTTCTCTAACACACCTCCTGCAATATGTAATTGGTCCCAGAGAAAATGGTGCAGATCTGACCACCAGTATGCACATGCTATTCATTATCTTACATTGACATCACTTGCATTCATCCAGACAAAAATCACTAGTAGGTGAATGACTCGGTTTTTATATTGGTGAACAGAATTCTTCTAGCCTGCCATTTTTTTTATGGAATCAAATATATGTTGCATATAAAATGTTGAAGATGTTCCCCAGTAGTTTACAAGGTTAATTCTGAGAACTTCTGAGATTTGAGAATATCAAGGTTTGATGAAGAGTAAGATGCAAGAGGAACTAGTTCATTGTAGCCCATATGTTCAAATTATGCATTGTGGACAAGTTTGAAAGCTAAACCTACATAACTTTGGGTTCAAGTCAGAGATCACTGTTGGCATTTTTGTTCTTTATTGAGTTTATGAACACGTACAAATGAATTTTAAATAGACTTTGCATTTCATTGTTGTTGATAGATATCTCAGTTATGTGATGTCAGATTTGAGTCTATAGTGTTTCATTAATGATAGATATCTCAGCTATATGATGTCAGATTTGGGTCTATTGTGTTTCAGTAATGATAGATATCTTGGTTATTTGACATCAAATTTGGGTCTATTGTGTTTCAGTAATCATAGATTTCTTGACTATGTGACATCAAATTTGGGTCTATTGTGTTTCAGTAATCATAGATTTCTTGACTATGTGACATCAAATTTGGGTCTATTGTGTTTCAGTAATGATAGATATCTTGGTTATTTGACATCAAATTTGGGTCTATTGTGTTTCAGTAATCATAGATTTCTTGACTATGTGACATCAAATTTGGGTCTATTGTGTTTCAGTAATCATAGATTTCTTGACTATGTGACATCAAATTTGGGTCTATTGTGTTTCAGTAATGATAGATATCTTGGTTATTTGACATCAAATTTGGGTCTATTGTGTTTCAGTAATGATAGATATCTCAGTTTCCTGCTGTGATTAGTATGCAGTTTTTGACATTTTATTCTTTTGTACAAATCATCAAAAAGCCTCTGTGATACCACATTCTTTTTATGTTTGATGTCATTTGATTGCCAAGTTTTTGCCTATTCTTGCTGTTGCAGTTCTGGATATATTCTTTATTGTATGTGAATAACAATAAAGTATAAACATCACAGTATCTGCATGGTATACCTTACATGTAGCCAAGTACATAATTAAGTATATAATTAAGTGCCACATACATGTTAATTACAGATCAGGGTTACAAGTTTGAATGATCCTGAAGAACATTTTCCCTATCTAAACTGACAGTGTCCCCCAAAATTTAACAAATCATATTATCTTCATCAGAATTTGACTACATTTCTCATGACCTGAAGGGCTTTTAAATTTGTACAAGTGCTGTCTGTCCACAATCAGATATGGTCACTATTACTCAAAGTAGAAAACCTTTGAACAGCTTTTTCACAAAAACTGCTTTACATAATTTCACTAAATTGAACAAAAATTATCCAACATTAATGGAGCTTCAGATTGATACAAATGATGCTGTTCCACCATCAAATGTGGTCATGGTAGAAAATAAAATAGAAAACTATTTCAATTTTATCTCAGATAAATGCTAACAGACCTGGACTAATTTTACAGAAGGCATTCAGACATACAGGCATTTCAGTACTGGAAAAAATTATGATTATGTGCCATCAGGTATGGATGATGATACAAGACACAGAAACACTAAACATATACTATCAGCAGCATTGGAAGTAATTTATATAAAAAACATCCTACTAACACAGATTTTCTTGCCATCTGTTCTTACATTTGGCTAAGCAGGTGAGTGATCTCATGCCCACTTTGGCATCTTGTTTCCCATGCTTTTAAAGAAATAAAGTTTCATGATTTGCAACAAAAAGAATAATCCTTACCTCTCATGAACCTGTATGATGCTAGGTAAAAACGTTGTTTTCTTGCACTAAGTAAAAATGGTGGGAAACGTTGACAGTACTTGGTGCTTGCATCTAAGTAAACTTCATGTTGATAATGATTGACTTTATACGAGACAACATTGTACTTTGCAACCATCCCTGAAAGTCAGTTTCACTCTGCCTTGCTTGGATATTTCCACTGTGTGTATAATACAGAAGATTACTGTGTGTACTCGCTTATAAGACAAGTCCAACTGCAAACTGCACAGACCCAGATCTCCTGTCACATAATGCAGTAGCAGATCTGGGTCTGTGCAGTTTGCTAGGAGTAATCAGCAGAACAAACAAGGTAGACTGTGATGCACCTGCATTTCAGGTTCTATACTGTTTGCAGTTTGACTTGACTTATAAGCGAGTATATATGGTATGACACAGGATGTTCAAAATTAATTTTATCTTGCCTGCAAATCGTAACTGTAAGTATCTGTTTTCCAGCATGGCAATATCAGTGGCATTGATCAACAGTGTTTAGGTGCTGTTAAAATGTTTCTAAAAGTCAAGTATTTTCTGCATCAGTTTCTATACTCAACAGAAACATTTGTTTGATTTTACGCTGTCTAAATGTTTGGAACAGATATGCAAGCTTTTGTCTTGCCTGCATAAAAAAGTTACGTAAGAAAATAACACCATTCACAGGAAAGATGCCAGGTTTTGTGGAACATTTGTTTCAAGTTTACAGTGCATCATATAACCACTTTGTGTGTATCGTGCACAGATTTAAGATATAAGATGCCCAGACAGTATCTTTCATTCGCTTATAGTGTTGACAAGAAATGGCTTATGAATTTGCTTTCTAACATTCTGTTGAAGTGTTGTTGGATTTCATAACTTTGGCTACTGCAATATACATGGTATTAAATATTATATGGAACATTACATGATCTTTTATCAAATTAAATTTGAGTAACTACAGCAGTGTATTTTTACATTTCAGTTTGACTTCAAGATACATGTAGTATACATGGCAGTGGGCATTATGTTAGTTCCAGTGGGCACAATTGCCAGATGCTGATCTTTCAGAGTTAGACCCCCAGTTGTAGTTTGGCCAACGATATCACAATTTGGAAATGTAATTGCTGGAACATTTACTACTGAAGAATTGTGGTGTTGTCTGGTGGAGGCAATTGATGTACAAAACATTTTGCCTTTTCTCTTGGGGACTGTTCTCTTATAATGTTGTCTAATGGGGTATAGTGCCTTCCATTAGCTTGGTCACTGTATACTCGTATAATGTTGTCTGATGGGGTATAGTGCCTTCCATTTAGCTTGGTCACTGTATACTCTTATAATGTTGTCTGATGGGGTATAGTGCCTTCCATTTAGCTTGGTCACTGTATACTCTTATAATGTTGTCTAATGGGGTATAGTGCCTTCCATTAGCTTGGTCACTGTATACTCTTATAATGTTGTCTAATGGGGTATAGTGCCTTCCATTAGCTTGGTCACTGTATACTCATATAATGTTGTCTGATGGGGTATAGTGCCTTCCTTTTAGCTTGGTCACTTCATACTTGCAGTCAACAATGTTGGAAAATAGTTATCTCAGGAGAGGATAATAAGAGAATAATGGTCCCTCAAAATGAAACTTTAAATTAAGGTTAAAGACTTAGCATGCTGATATAGCTCTTTCTTGGAGTACATTTAAGTAAATAAAATATTGAATGGATAATAATACACTCAAACTGGTTAAATAATAAATGATTACAAATAAAAATCATATTGCAGTTTTCAGTTATTTTCTTAAATCTATGATTGCCATATCCAAAGGTCATTGAAAGCCCATTTCTGTTGACATTTTCATTTGGAGAAACATTTCTTTTTCCATCTGTTTGACTGCTCCAGTGGCCTAAGTGGTTATAGCATCTACCTTGGATTTGGAAGGTTGCGGGTTTGAATCCTGGCCTAGTCATACCAAAGACTTACAACAGTGATACACGCTAGGTGCTCAGCATTAAGAAGTTAGTGTTAGGACTCGTCTGCCTGGTGTCACAATAATGTGACTGGGTGGGACATGATGCTACATGTCAGTGGCTTAGTGTCCCGGTGCTATACATCACTATAAACTGCCACACTGCAGATGTCATAGCGATAGGACTACATTTGTCAAAGGTACGTTAAAAATCTAAATCATACACACTCCATCTGTTTCTGTGCTTCAGTATTCACACTATGGAGGCCATGCTTGCATCTCATAAATTCCAGATGATGTAACAGATCTTCTACAGATTATGTCAGCAAAAACTTACATTCTTTTTCGATGACCATATATCATGAAAGTGCTGAACTTAACTGACCCCACTGTACTTGTTTCTTGCCTCCAGTGACAAAGTATGCTACTTAGGCAAAAGTATTGTTATTATAAATGAAACATCTACTGGTGCATATAGTTAACATTAACTTGATATGTACCATAGGATTTGTCTTTGTGAGCCAAATGCATAGCACTATGTAGGTGCAGATATAGCATGTGTACTTGCTTATAAGTCAAGTCAAACTGCAAACAACAAAGATCCAGATCTCCACCTGCCGATCAGGGTCTATATTGTTTGTTGTATTGATTATTCCTAACAAACTGAACAGACCCATAAGCAGGACAAGATGATTGTTATTTTTTATATTATCTACATATTTTATTATTTTAATACTTCAACATATTTACCTTGTGATTAATAATAACAAAGTCCACAGTCATCTAAATAAAACCAAATAATTAGTTCTGTATCTTGACACTGTGATAGATTAGTTTTTGGAGTCCCAGTCAACCAAAGCTAGGTAAACACAGGTATCAGGTTTGTGTGTAGTTTGACTAATCAATACTGGCATCATATTGAGTAACTTAATTAGGAGCATCTCTAACATATATTTATCTACTATTGGAAATATATTTATCTGCTGTTGGAAATACATTTATTCCTCAATGAAGAATGAACTTAATTATGATCTATTTCTACTTAAAAATGACCTATTTCTACTTAAAATGTATCAACTCTGATGATTTTATATTTCTTAATCCTGTAAGCACAAAATAATTGCATGATTTTGTGTGTGTGTGTGTGTGTGTGTGTGTGTGTGTGTGTGTGTGTGTGTGTGTGTGTGTGTGTGTGTGTGTGTGTGTGTG
>JAECUM010008466.1:0-42462 GCA_016617855.1 Megalonaias nervosa | reverse complement strand
ATACTCATTTTATAGATTTCGTTCGGGGTAAAGGTACAACAAGAATAGCAACAATTATTGTTGAAGAAATTAACTCAAAATCAAGACCAATTAAATCTGAACATGGACGTGTACTTAATGATCTAAGAAATTTATTTTCTAGCATTAGCACTTCCTACAACGATGACTTAAAAAATCAGATAATTGAGACAATACAACATCTGAATCAGGTTGCATCAGATTTAGAATATGTAAATAAGGCTATCGTTGATAGAGAAAAAACATTAAACGTACCGGCAGATAGATTTCATAGTACTTATATAGTTAATGAAGATGATCCTATTCAGCATGTAAGCTATAAACGCTTATTTAAAACAGTATTTCTTAAATATTATGGAATCACAGAAGAACAGCTACCAACATTTGTAATTCCCGAATTTAACTCTGAAGAGCTAAAGAAGTCAGTTAATGATCTTATTGATGAACACTTTAAAAGAATATGTGATTCATGGAAAAAATTAATACCTACACCAACTATTCTTAAATATAATAATGATCCACATGGTGCCGGACGTCATATCTCACCTGGTATTGTTGATATAACATCTACGATCGCGGTCAATCTAGTATGTGACGTAATTGATGACAGCTATCAAGTAGATCTTTCAAAATCTAACCAGGCCCAACAGGGGTATATACTATATACATTTAGTCCTAAAGATCCGCCCGGGTGGTTAATTGTATCTGAGCCAATTAATCCAGTTTATCTATGTGTACATAATCCATTTCTGACAAGAATAAATTTCAAACTTACTGACCAGGCAGGAAACATTTTGGATCTAAGACAAGAGTCTCTTAATATTAATTTGTATATACGCTCATAGAACGTCTGATTATTTAATCAGGTTACAAAAAAATAATCTGATGAGTAAATACATGAATAATAATCAATTTCTATGATTAAAGTAATTGTATATATAATAAAGCGAGATAACTCGGCTATCTCTCTCTGCGGAGTAAATTAAACGATTATTTCCCTTACTACTACGTCGTTACCTGTACAAACCCAGTTGTATATACGTGTATAGCGTATTAGTCCGTCTGTCTGTTACCTTAACGAATTATAACTCATACGTGTAATTATTTTATGAATTTTGAAAAACTGAAGTACAGTTCTACATTCTATTAGTAATACAAGTTCTGTGAGACAGCACAAATATTTTATATATACTTAAATTCAACTGTATTATTGATAAGAGAGCGATGGCCGAAGTGGTAAGACGGTTGGACGTAGATCGAAGTTGTGCAGACTCTCGTGTGTTCGAGTCTCCAAAAATGCTAAAGATATTATCTTGCACTTGGCGACGGATGCTATTTAATTTTGGGAACCCGGAGAATTTCCTCGATATCCAACAGACAAAATACACTCTCCTACCATACACCCTTGAGGGTTGTACCTTTTACACTCCCGGGGTTTTGTATGGGGGGAGAGTGTACAAAATCTGTTGGACGTAGACAAGATTCCCCCGTCATCACCATTTGTATATATTCATATTCATACAATCATACAATCATATATCATTAGGATAAGTTTATGTGTTTGTGCCGTCCATTAGGATAAGTTTATGTGTTTGTGCCGTCCATTAGGATAAGTTTAGGATAAGTTTAGGATAAGTTTATGTGTTTGTGCCGTCCATTAGGATAAGTTTAGGATAAGTTTAGGATAAGTTTATGTGTTTGTGCCGTCCATTAGGATAAGTTTAGGATAAGTTTATGTGTTTGTGCCGTCCATTAGGATAAGTATATGTGTTGTGTTTGTGTCGTCAATAAAAATTACGGATCACCCTCTGAACTTTCTAGGATGTTGTTTGACAACCTAGGAGTTCATACGGGGGTTGAGTCTGTATAAATGTGTTTCGTCTAATTTCGAATATCCTCTGAGCTTTCTAGGATGTTGTTTGACAACCTAGGAGTTCACATGGGGATATTTCAAATGCCCCTGAGCTTGCTAGAATGTTGTTTGGCAATCTAGGAGCTCATATGGGGTTGTGTTGTGATTATATGTTTTGTAAATATTTTTTATTTTAAAGAAATATTTATTATATAATGAACTACGAAAACGTTAATGATATTATTTCTGCTATTAGAAAATTAAAACATAACGGAATAAATCTATCTGATAATCTCGATCCTGAAAAAATATTATGCGATTATGAAATATTAAAACAAAGAAAAATTGACAATAAGTACACATTACCATCCAATTATAAATTTGTAAAATCAATTTATCAGTCTATGCTTGAATCCTTGGCAATGGTAAATGAAAAACAGGTAAAGCTATTTGCGCCTCTTGCACGTTCGATCGAAAATATTAGATCCGAACTATCTCGTGAATACGAGAAAAAGAAGATTGTAGATAATCGTGTAATGCAATTAAGAAAAAATTATGTTATTTGATTCTGTCAAAAATGAAAGTGACACTGAGAGCAGCGACGGTGAAGGTACCCATGGCAAAATATAAAGTCGAACTATATACAATTTATTTATTAAGAAGACAGAGTTAGATAATATATTCAAATATTACCCACTGATCGTATTTGAATGAATATGCTGATCTAGTAATATTATTTGCGACATCACGTACTGATTGTTTATGTATGCTAAAATATTTTGCAGCCGCATACATTGATGGAAAAGTTATTTCTTGGTATGTTTCTGTATTTATGGATTTAATAGCTCTTCTTGCAAACTTTTTACATTTTCCAGTATTTCCGCGTGCAGAATTCTGACTAGGTGTAATAGCTTGCAGGTTAGATAACCGATTATTTTTGGGATTTCCATCAATGTGATCAACTACAAGTCCATTTTCAACTACTCCATGAAAACATTCAAATACGAATCTACTTGATAAGTATCTTTTTCCTCTTGCAACATTAAATCTAAAATAACCTTTATTTTCAACAGTACCTACTGGTTTCTTTAATCTGCAGTGTCTGATTATACCATCTCGAGATGATTCATAATTTGTATATACTGGATGTTTCACAAATTCGTATTTATTACGAAATGCTTCTTTTCTTAATTCTCTTATAATATCATTGTCGATCATTTCATCATAAGTCTGATTTGTCTGAGTCATTTTATATATATAATATTATTTGTCTAAATCATTGTTTTGAAATCTGGTCAGATAATCTTCTACGTGTTTTATAGGAGATTTACCTGACAATGTCAAAGCATCATTTTTTTTGTCATAATATCGTTTTAATTCTCTGTATTTTTTTCCGCCACATTTTAGACACAATGGAGTTTTTCCTCTGACTCCAACACCACACTGAATACATGGTATTGGTCCTGTACTTCCATTTTTGATATTTTGCATATGGTAGTAGCAGTATTTATTCACGCACGATTTATTACAAAGAGAAGTATGTCCAATTCTGAGCCAAGCACATTTGTTTTTTGTTTCAAGCATTATATATACTAAAATTTTAATTTAAATACTTGTCTTAATTATATGGAGGAATTATCGGCAATTCAACCTCAGATATCCAGATTTTTTCTTGACAGACTATCAGAATATAAATATAGTACTTTGATGCAAGATCTAGCTTTAACAAATGAGCATATAACCGAACGTATTCGTGAAGCCAAGAATGAATTTCGTGACGATGGCGCTGTTCATGTATGGTCAACATTCAGAGTTGGAAATGTTACTAATATTATGAATGACAAACGGGGAAAAGTAATTATTAATCACCTTGATGATCAAAAATATTTTATTTTAATAAAATTTATTGTAAATACAGAAGAAGATATTTGGATTATTAGTGATAAGCGCGATCCAGTACGCATACAGTCAGGAAATAATATTGTTCTCTTAAATAATAAATCTAAACCCGGAATACTGACTGGTATTGATAAGCCATATTATGAACGGGGCTACCCTGTGACTGCAGTTGTATATGCAATATATCCGCTTAATAATAAACCTGACGTCGGGGATCTAAAGCTTATGAAACTGTCAGAGTCAAGAATAAACTGTGTAGCTGAACGAGTTACAGAACATTTTACAAACGCGATACGTGGTAATGGTTTAACAGATTTACGACGTAAAAAAATACGTATGTGGGCAGAATCAGTTAAAGATACCGGAGCGTCTATCAAAGATGTCGCTGAACTAGAAAAGAAATTAAAATTCCCAATAACAGTAAAGACATTAACCGGACAGACTTTATATAAATCAACATATGAATCAAGAGGAGCTCCAATAGATATTATCGATCATAATTCGCACGCATGGACCTCAGCAGTAACAATATTTCCACGAGATAGAGCGGTTAAATTTTATGATGGTCATATATTTGATTTTATCAAAAATATCAGTAAAAGTGACCCTGTGTCCGTTTGGTTGTTTCAAAGTTCAGAATATGATCATTACGATCAATTTGTACGGCCTAATGGTGATATTTACCGTATAGAATCTCTTAATGTAGAAATGGAAAATCTTGCGCTGAAATATACTTCAGACGATGTCAAAGTTAGACTATTATTAAATAATTGTTTTACAGTTCCATCCGTAGCGGCTCATTTCGCTCAGGAGAAAAATTTATGGAAACCAACACGATCGGAATTTCTTGAAGATATTCATAAAAGTTGCGTAGAATATGGACACGGAGGATTATGGAATACTAAATATAAGTGATGACGTTATATCCGTTGATATGGTAGCGTGTTATCCTGGAAGTTTTCTTGGATACGGAGAATGTTCTGAATACTTTAAGAGATTCGGACATCCATCACACGAGATGACCAGGGTTGCGATAAACGGACATTTACCAGATTTTGACTTAACCGGATTTGCTCATGTAGAATCATTCGAGTTTGCAGAAAATCTCCATCCGATTACTTATGCTTGGTTTGGAAGACATTTTTCAGAAAAATGTTGGGTTCCAATAGTATTATTGCGATATATACTTGATGTTGGAATTTTAATATCTTTACAGGTGAACGAGGCGATTATATCGTATAGTCCACAGAAACAAGTTTGGTTACCAGAACCAAATGGATTTAATATTGATGATACCAGAAAAGAATTTCCTAATCTTAATGAAGATGACATTATTAAAATTACTAATAATATACGTAAATGCAGAGACGAGCATGATGAAAAACTTGCAAAAGATCTTGGTAGAAAGATAATTGGTAAATTTACTCAAGGAGGAGCCTATGATCATAAAAGACACTGTACAAGATTGATTATGGATGATGCTGAACTCGATTTTATAATTGCTGATACAACAGAAAAAAATACATTTATAAATAGGAGTAATGCTTATTTGTCAGACGGAACCAAACTAGGTACAATTGTGAGTTATCTTGATGGTGACTCACCGCAGTTTACTCATTTAAGATCATCTATGTTGGCATATGTTTCTATAAATCTACTGTCTATGATAAATAGATTTCGTCGTGATGCTGTCAGAGTCGCCACGGATTCGTTTTATATAAATAAAAATATACAGATTTATTAAAACCGCTACTTGGTAATGGTGAATGGGGATCATGGAGAATAAAACAAGAAAATATACTTAGTTATTCTGAATCTGCCGACGTTGAAATTAGGGAAATATATTACAAAAATAATAATCAAATATCAAAATCATCAGCACCATCTGTATATGATCCTGTGGCTAGACATAAAACTGTTTATCTTAATGGATGCGGTGGTTCAGGTAAAACAACTCGTGTGATTAAATTATTCATGAATAATAATTCGGATATAATTGTTTTGACTCCGACACATAAATTAGTCAGAGAAATAAAAGAACGAGGAGTAAAATCGTGTACTTATCATAGTTTCTTTAGATGGTGTGGAGACACATGGACTCCTGAGCGAATGGGTGAGAAATATATACCTAAATATACTATATGGGACGAGATATGCACGGTGTCGTTAGAAATATTAAAAACATTTCTTGAATGGCTATTGACGAAAAATACTGCTATAATAATGTGCGGTGATCATGGTCAACCACCACCTTTTATTGGACAGTCTCCACATGAATGGCTGAAGAATAACGTAGATTATTACGAGGAAATAAATGATGACTATAGAGCTATTGATGAACCGCTGAAGGAATTTAAAAGATTAATTAGACTTCAACCAGACAGAGTACAATGTGAAATAATGAGAGGAGAAATTCCAGAGACTTCTATGAATGATTTTCTAAATTTATGGAATCCCGCTGATTTAATAGTTGCAAGTAGAAAGATAGTTCGTGATGAACTACAGGATAAATTATTTATGTTACATAAAGAAAAGTTTCCAGATCTACCTGTACCATTATGTTATCGCCCAGCAGATACTCGACGACAGAATATTGATGTTGAAAGTCCTGGTGGTGGAATACAGAATCTTGTCTTGATTGATATTATTTTAGTCGATATTAATATCGTTGAGAATGCGCTGAATATGAATAAATCACCGTGGACGTTAGGATATGCTATAACTATTCACTCATCACAGGGGTTAACTATTTCTGATACAAATATCTGGATTATAGATGATCGGATTGAATGGTCGAATTTAGTCTATCTCGCAGTTTCTAGGGTCAGAAGAATATCTCAACTACATAGGGTTATTATGAATTTTACAGAAAATAATGATCAGACTGTTAATAATGACGTAATAAGAAAAAACTATCTGGTTATAAGCAGTGTGATAAAAAAAATAAGCGTGACTTTGATATTGATATTGAATTTATTATAAAACTAAAAACACAACAGAATAATAATTGTGCAAGTTGTAACTGTAATATGTTATGGCAATATTCGAATAATAATCCAAGACAATTTACCGTAGACAGAATTAATAGTGATCTTGGTCATACACGTGATAATGTGATGCTGACCTGTCTTGAGTGTAATCGACGTAGAGGTTCTGGTTATGTAATTGTATGTGGTGGTAATTGTGTGTCTTTAGGAATTACCTGTAATTGTTCACGAACAAATCCACGTTGAGGGGCTGTAGAATCTAATCTGTAGATTGGAGGTCTACCAGTAGATCTAACTACACTAGAAATTGTATGTGTAGTCACGCTCCAGATAGGATCAGTTGCTCTTTTTTTACCACCTTCAAGTTCGCCAGGTTCGTATAAATATCTTACAGTTACATTACCTAATACTGGTTGAGGTTGATGTCTGTCATTGCTACGGGGTATATATTTTTTTGTGATCGCATTAGAAGGTTTCATGGAAGTTGAACGAGTAATTTCGTTATTTAATGCAGCTATCACATTTGGTAACCTTGCAACCCATTCACGAGATCTCTCACCGGATTTAAAGTCAGTAGATATCTCTTTTGCGTATTGGTATCCAAATAACCGCTCAGCAAGTGTTCGATTAAATCGTTCAACGATTGCCTGATCAAGATGAATTTCAGTATGTCCTCGTCTGATTATAACGTTACGTTTTTTCATCAACGATAATACTGTACCAAGAAATTCTTTGCCAGGATCAACCTGTAATAACTGTGGCCATCGCAAAGGTCCTCGCTGATAAATTCGTTCAAACGCAGATGAAACTTCAGACGCTGTCTTTGTTGATAATGGTTCAGCTTCTTTATATCTACTTGCAACATCAACGACAGTTAATGCGTATTTGTATGTGCGTGATTGACGTCTACCAGTTTTAATGGGATCGTGTGGTAAAAATAAAATATCTGCTTGATGAACCTCATTAGGGACGCTGACATCAAAATGTGCGTAATGAATTTTTTTAGGTGGTGGTAGATAAATTTGCCATATTGCCTGTCGTGCTAACCACGCTGCAGCAACAGAACGTGAAGCTTTTGCTGCTTCAGATAATTTACTAATAGCTGATCTGCCTCTCCAATATCCTCTTGGGCTATAATAAATGGATTCCATTATAATAGTTATATAATTAATTACCAGCCCCTAACATTATTTTACCTTTCATGGCAGATTTTACTAGAAAACTAGCTAATTTATCTCTGACAGATTTATTAGGTATAGAATTTAATGCATGAATCAATTTTACATCTGCGAGATGCCTTTGTTGTAAATCTTTACTTTTATACGCAACATCATGAACATGACACGCTTTATCAATCTTATTTACTGGATGCTCTCCTGATCTTGGTTGATCTTGATTATCAAGTCGGATGTCAAGTCGGGTTCCAGGACCACAATAATTATATCCTGGTAAGTGTTTCTCACCGGGGTATTTAGCCCACGGAGTTCCTGGTAATTTTCCTAATAAAGCGGCTATATCTCCACCTGTCTTTGTTTTAACAAATTTGTATTTCTTCGTGCCACATTTTACACATTTGCCTGTAAGTGCACGTCGTTTATTTTTTGTTGTTATTGTAGTTAGTTCAGCAGTGGGTGTAGGAATTTTACACCGAACACAATATAGACTCATATTATTTACTATATGGATATAATTGATTTTTCGGCGACACGAAAACAGGAGCCAGTGAAGCATCATCCAGCATTACCAAATTCAATAAGGATGATTATAATAGGTCCATCTGGATCAGGTAAAACACAACTATTATTAAATTTAATAATGAGATGGTTAAAATGGAGTAAACTGTATTTAGTAGCACCATCTGTAACTGATCAACACTGTTACGAAGTACTTAAAGATTTTAATGAAAATGCAAAATTGTTGAATGAAGACGGTGATGATGTGGTTGATTTTATTACCGATATTGATGAGGCTCCATCTGTAGATGACCTAGATGGATTTATTAATAATTTAGTGGTGTACGATGACGTTATGTTGGACAGACAAACAAATCCAGCTAGAATATTTTCTCGAGGTAGACACAAGAATACAGATGTTATATACGTCACTCAGCGATATACACAAATACCTAAAGGGATCAGAGACAACTGCATTATTTTAGTAATGTTTAATGGAGTAGATAATTATACTTTACAGAATATTTATTATACTTGGTGTTCAGGGGATATGGACATGATGAAGTTCAGAAACTTTTTTGCTCAAGCACAAGCTGTTCCGTTTGGATTTATTACAATAAATTTACATGATCCAAGATCCAGATATCGTATAGGTCTAGATAAAATCTTTGGTTAATTACAGCAGCAGGCAGGGTGAATGACAAAAATTGAGCGACCCGGCGAGTAAACTAAACGCATTATAACATAAAAAACAAAAAAGTCAAAAATAAAATAACAAAAATGAGCTAACCCAAACAATTTATTATTCGTTTTTCAAACTATACGGTAATAATAAAAGTTAGGAGGTTCGGTTTAGTGTTATTGACCTTATTTTTCAGCCCCTGTAGGAACCTTTAAATAAGGTCTCGTACAAAGTGGTCTGTTCACCTGCCTGCTGCTGTTTCCATGAGCCTGTACGTGAATGGCTGAACGTTCAGTGATCAAGAGGCTAACCGTGTGTTTGCAGTGCTCTGCTTACGTCATTAAAACCATCTTTCACGTGTAAAGCAAACGTGAGTCTTACGTTGATTTAATCAGTTTGAATAACAATAGAAACTCAAGAAAGAAAACAATCAACTTATCAATATGCAAGGTTATTGTGAATAGTCATAAAAGGTACAGAACCACATTTTGTAGCGGACTCACTCGGCAGCGATGTGAGGAATTCATTCACTCTGTCAATACACAGTTGCCTGTAGTCAATCTTAACACTTAACTCTGTTCAAAGGGCCAATGTGTGTATTTGTATGTGATATAAAGAAAACTTACGTATAGATCAACGCTGTATCAATGCCTTGTTTACTTTTAATAAAAAGTAGTATACAGCTCCTGGTATACAGCATACATACTATAAATATTGTATCGTCTCGTTCAAAAGTAACAAAAGAAAAGAGTGAAGACAAGAAGCTTTGTAAGTTTTAACAAAAATAATTTATTTCCGTAGCAAACACGGTGAAAAGGTGAAAATATGAAATAGGGCTTACAGTTTGGGAAGAAAATCCAAACATTTATCCTAGTACTGAAAAAATACAAGTTCTATCACTAAATAATTTTAACTGAATCCAGGTTCGAATCTTGATGACGTTCCAAGATGGAGGACGATGTCGTCAGATGAAGTCTTTACACAAATGTCCAGAATTTCACGTTGAACCAGAATTTGAACTGTACTGTTCCAATTTAGAATTAATTTCACTGAACCTCTTTGCCATAACCCACTTGTGTAGTTCTCCAGGGAAAACTAAATTATTATTTAAAAAGTAGATGAACTCCTATAGCTGTCATCTATAACAAGACACATCTCGAGCTCTACAGATGTAAAGAAAAATAAACTCTTTCCAGCTCAAGAAAAATAATACCTTCTTCTCAAGGTATAAGAACGACTGTGACTATTTCACAGGGACCTAAGTGTTTTTAAACCGAACCAAAACGTCATTTCACGCACACGCACGAAGAACGCGTGGTTATTTCATCATCTAACAATCGCAGTACATGATGTAATTTACATATGCTTAGAAATGAACTTGGCCACAAGCAATCGTTTACGCCGGCTGTTTAACCACCCGGCAATCTAAAAAGAACTTACGAAAGCCGAGAGTCATATTTACGTTCTAAATAAACACGATGTTTCTTTCAAAAATATCAGATCCCGTAAACAAAATCATCATCATAATAAAATATAATGATACAAAAATGAAATAAAGGAATTCAAATTTTAACACACAAGTAATAAACTACATAGTCGTAACACTTTTCTCAATAAAGAGAAAAAGAAGGATTTATGTAATAAAGCTTTCTTTTTTTCCTAGATGTAATCTATACATGAGGTAAGAAAAATTACAAAAGAAGAACTGTTATGAATTATACAAAGGTGTATATGAAAATAATATTTCTATACACGGTAAAGTACATCTGCAATTGAATTATCTTTTCCTTTGATGTTCCTGATGTCAAGTTTGTATTCTTGCAAAAATAAACTCCACGTTAATAGTCTTTGATTTTTATTTATCATCCTGTTGATGAAAGTAAGGGGGTTGCGATCACTAAACACAACAATCGGCGAAGGAGCTCAGCTGATGTAAACTTCAGAATGATGTAATGCCAGCATTAAAGCCAAGCATTCCTTCTCGATTGTTGAGTAGTTTCTTTGGTGCTTATTTAATTTCTTAGAGTAAGAGCACACTGGATTTCTACACCATTTCTATCATCTTGAATCAATTCTGCTCCAACCCCAACATCAATTGCATCCACACTTAGTTTGAATGGTTGACTGAAATCTGGAGCTGTTAAAACTGGTGCACTTTTAAGTATGGCCTTTGGGCCATCAAAAGCCTCTTGATATTTTTCAGTCCAAAGAAACTTGTTTTTCTTTCTCAACAAGTTTGTCAGAGGTTCAACAATATTAGAGAAGTTAGAACAAAATTTGCAATAGTATCCAGCCATATCCAAATATTTTATCAGCTGTTTTTTACTGACAGGCACAGGAAATTCAGAAATAGCCTTGACCCTAGCATCTATAGGTTTAACTTGATCATGTCCCACAACATGTCTTAGAAAAGTAACACAAGCACGGCAAAACTCACTTTTAGATAAATTAATAGTCAAATTTGCATCGGTGAGTCTGTCAAAGAATTACCGAATTGTGGCTAGATGTTCTTTCCAGGTGTTGTTGTAGATGATGACATCATCAATATAAGCATCAAAGTTGTCTAGACCAGAGGTAATCATATTCATAAGGCGTTGAAAAGTACTTGGAGAACCCTTCATCCCAAATGGCATTACTTATATTGGTAGAGTCTATCTGGAGTCGCAAATGCCGAAATTTCTTTTGCCAAAATCCTTTCAGAAGGTCGAATTTAGTGACGTACTTGCCATCTCCAATTTTGGCAATACAGTCATCGTTTCTTGGTAATGGGAATTAATCTGTTTTTGTCACACTGTTCACCTTCCTATAATCAGTACACATTCGGAAAGTTTGATCCGGTTCGAAACAAGTATACACGGTGAACTCCAATCCCTCTTACTGGATCTATAAAATCATTCTCCAGCAAATACTGAATCTCCTTTTTCAAGTATTCCTGTTTGAGAGGGTTCATCCTGTATGGATGCTGTTTCAAAGGCTTTAAATCTACAATTTCAATGTCTAGAAAAATTTTGTTTGTCCTTGTAGGTACGTCTGGAAACAAGTGCTCATCTTCATACAATAATTGTTTAAGTTCACCCTTCTCTGGTTGTTGTAAATGAGAAAGTTTCTGGTCTAGAATTTCCATAATTTTGTAATTCCGACGATTTGTTGTTCCAAGATCAGTAGCATCCAATTGAATTCCTTCACTTAAATCCTCAGTTCGTGGGACAGGTACAACTAAAGTAATTGCATAACTTACCTGGCTATCTCTTTCAACATACTCCTTTAACATATTGATGTGGCACAGTTGTTTTTGTTTTCGCCTCCCAGGAGTATTTATGATGTAATTTAAATCATTTATTTTCTTTTCATCCGTGTATGGACCATAATATTTTGCCTGATGAGGATTTTGTGGAAAGGGCAAGAGAGCTAGAACTCTATCACCAGATTGAAAACTCCTATCCCTTGAGTTTTTATCATATCTTGATTTCATTTTTGATTGAGTAGAGTGCAAATTTGCTCTTGCGACCTCACAATTCTTTGACAAATTATACTTAAAATCAGAGACATAATCAAGAAGATTAAGTTCTGTATCTTCATTAGAAAGAGGTTTCTCTTTAAATAACTTCAAACGTCCACGCCCATTATGTCCGAACACCAGTTCAAAGGGACTGAATCCTAAGGATTCCTGAACTTACTCTCTAACTGCAAACAAAAGTAAACGAATGACTTCATCCCAATCTTTACATGTATCAAAACAATATGATCTAATGATGTTTTTTAAAGTTTCATGAAATCGTTCTAAGGCCCCTTGGCTCTCAGGATGATAGGCAGAAGATTTGAATTGTTGAATGCCTAATTCGTGCATGGCTTGCTGGAAAATTCTAGACATGAAATTTGACCCTTGATCCGATTGGACAGATTTGGGAAGGCCAAATTGAGTAAAAAACTTTATCAAAGCTTTTACTATGTTTCTGGTTTTAATATTCCTCAAAGGAATTGCCTCTGGGAATCTTGTTGAGGCACATATAATGGTCAACAAATATTGGTTGCCTGACTTGGTCTTTGGTAAGGGACCAGCACAATCTACCATAATTCTACTGAATGGTTCGTCAAATGCAGAAAGGTTGTAGATGAGCCTTAGGTATCTTCTGATTGGGTTTTCCTACCATTTGACAAGTATGACAAGATCTACAGAATTTACAAATATCTTTTTTGATTTTTGGCCAATAGAAGTGAGTCAAGATCTTGTGATACGTTGTATTTATCCCTAAATTACCAGCCAGAGGAGTGTCATGGGCCAAACTAAGTATTTCCTTTCTGCAAGATTTTGGAACTCTAATCTGATAGTTCACTGACCATTCGTCACTAGCAGGTACCTCGGGAGGTCTCCATTTTCTCATAAGAATTCCATTTTAAATGAAATAACAGACAGGTACTTCAGTTGCTTCAGTTTCACTAATGGCCCGCTGAAACAAACAGGAGATCTCAGGATCTTTTCCTGTTCGACGACAAGTGATTTTCGTTTATCACCCTGATTAGATAAAAGAGAATGAGTATTTAAAAGAGGATCACTGTGATCAATACCTTTTGATTGATCCAAATTAGAAGTTAAAGTGACCTCATTAAAAGCCTGATCAATACATGTGTCAGCTAAAGGAATATTTTCCTTGTCAAAATCATTCTCAAGAGCTTTCTTTGCCATGGCTCTGGTACCTGCACAAGCTGGGAATAAATCAGGGTATTCTTTTTCAATTGGATCAACTTTCTGATCCAAAGAAGGCTTGTCAGTTACAAGTGGATTAACCACAACCTTGTCTCCAGCTAGACCGTTGCCTAGCAACAAATGAATGCCCTCAACGGGTAAAGTAGACACTACACCGACGGTCACAGGTCCTGAAACTAAGTCTGATGACAAATTTACAGAATGGAGAGGATCATTAACAAAGCCGCACTCTACTCCCTGAATGAGAGCACTCTCATTAGAACAGGACTTCTCAGAAGAAGGCAAAATATCTGACACTAAAAGACTCTGAGAAGACTCTGAGAAGCTCCTGTATCCCTTAAAATTTTAATAGGGATAGAATTGGCCAAATCACCCAAGAGTGATATAGAACCCTTCGACATGAATGGCCCAAATTCTCCATAATAAAATCAGACTGGGGTTTTGAGATCCAGCAATGTATTGTCTGCAATACATGACCATGACCTTGACCTCTTGGAAATAAGAGCATTTGGGATAGGTCTAAGCAGGAGAGAGGGTGAACAGACCATTTTTGTTCGAGACCTTATTTATGAAAAATAAACCTTCCTACGAAAAGGAAATCTTAAGGTCAATAACGTTAGACCACAACCTCTAACTGTTGAGTTCGCTCATTTTGATCTTTTATGACGGGGTTTTTACATTTTACAAGTATCAGTTTCACCTCACAAAGAAAAGGAAGTTATATGGTGGATCTCTAATTGATGATCAACATGTTAGCAGCTGTACTAAGTATAAGTACAGCAGAGATGAGTACCCAGTGTTGTTTCATTATTTACAATAGAACTTTTCAAAATTGGAACTGATGAAAATGAAATAGTTTCTTGTAATAAATATTAATTACTTATTGTTTATTTCATATAACGTCCATATATTAAATGTGATAATACCTCATTACCATGGAAGTTTTTTGCTGTTATTTTTCTTTGCGCACGCGTATAAACTGTGTGCTTCGCATACAACGGTCACACCACAGACCTCATTAACATATTTGTATTAATGAACCGCATGTAAACATTTGGACGTGAACTATATTAAACTAGCAGAGGAGGTGAACAGACCATTTTTGTTCGAGACAATATTAATAAAAAGGTATTGCTGCTATCAAGGACCCACAGCAATTACTTGATATTGCCGCGTTTGGATATTATGAAAGACAAACATATGTAAAACCAGAACATGTTAAATCTCTAAGCTCTGCCAATTGGATTAAGGATGTATATCGCATCTCTACTGGTATTCCAGAACTTAGATCTAATGAAGATATTATTAATTTCAATAGATTTGATGAGACTGTACATAGACATATAGAAGAAAGAGCTAAACAATTTGAATTACAGAAACCAGTAAAAACTGTTGCAGGACAAGTTCAACAATTTCCCCAAATACTTCGTAATTATCCACAACCACAACAATCACCACTATTACTACCACCACTACCACAACAATTTGAATTACTATCACCACAACAACGAGAACAACAACGACAAGAAACGATGAAACGAATGAAATTGCCACGACGACCAGTCAAAATAACAGAGGAAGAATATCAAGATCCTGGAATCGCTAGCGATTCTACCGGCTCATCTGGAAGTGGTTTAGGAAGTGGTCTTATTACTTGTCCCAATAACGTCTTTGCTGATGTTGATCGACTAGAAATTCTCATTGGAGGAAAACGAGCTGGCAATAATTCCCCAGAAATCATTAATGAAGCAGCTGACATTTGTAAACGATTATTTACAGGTGGTGTTATGGATATTAATGTATATCGGTCCCTCATTAATGAAATCGCCGATGATTATCATAGTGACTAAGTATGTAATTAGATGCAATTAGTGATAAAATCACTTAATAATAATTTGATCATACACAATACTCATAGACCAACCATGGTCAGGGTAATACATTCATGATTACCAGTATACAAAACGACCTACGGAGATGGACTAGGTGATGTTGTTCAAGGTCTATTTAGAAGGATAGCCCCAAAAGCAATACCGCTTGCAAAGCAACTAGGAATGAAAGCTATTGACGTTGTTCGTGAAAAAGGTATTGGCGCTGTTGGTGATGTTGCTAGCAAAACATTCTCAGCAATCAAGGATAGACTAGCGCGATTAATACGACGAAAACCTCAACCAGTAAAATTACCCAGCACTGAAGTGATGCCTGCAAATGTCAGTAGAATAATAAATCAAGCTGCAAATCAAAAACTAGCAGAGTTGGCTACCAACACTAATGTTGGGTTAGAAAAAGAAAACAATATAACTGCTAGTCTGATAGCTGGAAGCGGTCTTCGTGTTAGACGAAGACGATAATAATAAATATGTTCAAGCGTATATCTGATCCCGCGTTTGACATGGATGCACCAGTTTTAAAAAGATGAATCTGTGCGCGATTATCAGTATTACTCTTCTGACGCACGACAACCAAATCAGCGTGGACGGATTGAACTACAGGCTCAAGATACGAGTAGATATTTCTTACCCACTGAAACATTTATCGAGGTTGAAGGAGAAATTTTGAAAACGGATAATACTGAATACGCCGCTGATATTGGTGTTAGTTTTGTTAATAATGGTATAATAGCGTTGTTTGACAGCGCTACATACATGATTGATGGAAAAAATATTGAAACAATTCAGAAAGATGTTGACGTTGCCACGACGATACTTGGTCTTGCGCGATATAGTGATGATTACTCAAGATCAGCTGGTCCATCAAGGATGTTTGTAAAGGATGCTTCTAATTTTCCAGAGTATCAACAATATGAACTAAGACGACCAAGAAACTTCGCCAACAACGCTGATGCTGATGTGTGGCCGGTGGTTCATGGTGCTGATCCAGATTTTAACTTAGGATTTAGATCACGTCGAGCAATGTTAAGCGGTGGAAGTAGAAGATTTTCATGTGTAATTCCTTTATCACATATATTTGGATTTTGTAGAAATGTTAGAAAAGTTATTTTTGGAGCCAAACATACAGTTGTACTTGTAAGAAAAGGTACCGACGATGATGAAATATGGCGACCCGCTGGTACTGATGCTGGTAAACTAATTCTTACAAAACTTTCTCTGTGGATGCCAGTAATGACTCCAACAATACCTGAAGAAGAACATCTACTCTCTTTTATGAGTCAAGGTGGCAAATCAATGTTATCATGGTTGACAATGACCACAGATGCTGTACAAAGTGCAGTTAATGGTTTATTTACTTGGCATATAGCTTCTCAGCAAGGTGTTTCAGCACCAAGACATATATTTATCGCGCTTCAAAACGCTGCACGGGTAAACTCACAAAATCTAAGTATAATGATATTTGATCAACTCGGTGTTTCTGAGGTTTCTTTAAGGATAAACGGACATCAAGAACCCTCAGAGGATATTTTATTGAATTTCGGTCAAAATCATGTAGCACGTGCATATCATCGATTAATGACATTCATGAGGCGTGATCAGAATATTGATTCTGGTTTACAAATATCACAGTTAGATTTTACAACATTACATCCGATTTATTACTTTTCGCTGGAACATTTAGATTTAACCAGACAGTCCGTCGTTGATACACATTTTCGAGCTCGCGTAAACAGAGATGCTGGAGTTGCTAATTACAGAGCAATTTCTGTTATACTCAGCGATAAATCAATGTTACTTGAAGGTGTTGGTGGACGAATGAGAGTTATTGATGCCCCAGTAGAAAACATGTAATTAGATCGCTCATAATAATTATAAATATCATATCTAGTTAATGTCAGTCTGACTCCTGGTCAGATTAAAAAGCTACAATCATCATCAAAAAATAATTGTGCTGTAAAAATATCACTAAAGCGAGAACAAATCGCAGGTGGTCCGAATAAGCTATCATTATCAGAACGCCAGCATATGCATTTCAATGAAGCAAAAAAATTAAATCAAGGTATAAAACTTAATCTTTCTGCGAGTGCCATTAAAGAAATCGCTGAAACGAGTGGCATATTTCCACTTCATGCCGCGTTACCAGCAATAATAGCCGCTGCAGCCCCAGCTGCTGCAAAAGCAGATGCATTAGGCGCTGTTGGAACCGCTGCTGGAATGGCGTTAAAGAAAGCAACGGGTCAAGGAATTATGCACGCAGAAAACTTAAAAAAAAGATCACGGGAAAAACAACACGGAAGACGTCTAAGAGCACCAAACGTGCCACAGCTGGGCCGTCTAAGATTATCAGGCCCAGCATACGGTCGCGGTCTAAGATTGCCAGGTACCCCATATTCATGGTACGGAAAAGGTCTAAGACTGCCCCGGTGACTTCGCCATCGAATTCGATGATTCTTCCTATGTCTAATTTTGATTTACTTAATTCTGCTAAGCAACTGAATATAAAAAACTTTAGAGGAGTTTTTATGCGTGATCAATTACCTACCGTTGCAATGCAACATGAAACTGGTATTATTAATCTCGATAAAAACTCTGGCCCAGGCACTCATTGGGTGGCATATGCAATTGATCCACGTGAAATTATTTATTTTGATTCATATGGACTGGCACCACCAAAAGAATTTTTAAAATATGTTAACACAATACGAAGTACTGCTTTGCAAAGTCAGAATTCGATGCGTTCTAAGATCTGGCATTCAACATTACCAACACAAAAATTAACGGACCCGCCAATATGTGGTCGAGAAGTACTCGCTGTACTTGATGCTGTATCAAAATCAACAACACCATCTCATAAAGTTGTGCATGAATATACTACGTTGTCACACTTAAACAGATATTAGTAAATATAATGGTAGATATTTATGTAAGATCTTCTCGCATTGCGTTCTATTAAAATAATAATTAAATAACGTAGTATTTTAAATAATGTCAACGTTAGAACTATTACAACAGATCGTCACTAATATAACGCCGTCAAAAACTACTGTGATATCATTAAGTTCGACCAATCCTGAATTTAACGTTAACTTTCCAACTGCAATTTCAGCAAGTGAAATAGCATTAGCACAATTACGAGTTTATCATAGCTAGCCAAATATTAGGTCAAAATCGTTTGGTGGACTACCAGCAAACAATTCACTTGTGTTTGCAAATAAGAATAAACCTGATGGAACTCCTGTTTGGCAAGTTGTTGGAATTTCAACGGGCAGTTATCAAATAGAACAGATTAATGATGAGTTCCAACGCAGAATTAAATCTCTTACAGGAAAAGAATCCAAAATAGCAATCACTGTTTACGAAGCAACATTATCAGCGGCGATTGAAATAAATTCCCCTGATTATGTTGTAGATATTTATCAAAGTTCAATCAGATCTGTGTTAGGATGGCCTGATGTTCCTCCCCCAGACCAAACGTCAAATAGAATTCCAGAACTGACCATTGAGGAATTAAAAACAGAATTTTGTTTTATAATTAAACCTGATTATTGGGAAAAACTTCCATGGACCTCTATCCAAGAGGGTGAAATAAAAGGTAAAGCAATATTTAGTTTTGCTGCCGAAAATTTTTCTCCAACATTTACAGATTCTCTAAAGGTTGAATTTGAAAAAAGAATAAACGAATTAAAAGATTTATTTATTACATTATCGATTGAATATTCCAGCGATACATTTGAGAATACCATCAAAGTAATAAAACATTTAAAAATGGTTATTGCTGATTTACTAAATGCTGATATCGCTATTAATAAAGAACTTCATTAAAAAATTTAAACGTGGTGATGACGTAATTATATATTTTTCTAATATAGGTCTACCAGAGAAACCACAAGAGTGTAGATTACCAGAATTTGACATAACTGCATTTGAAAAACAACTTAATGATGTTATTGATGAACATTTCCCTAAAATACTTACAGCGTGGGAGAAAAAGCCCCACCACCGGTTCTTAAACATAATAATGATCCTTATGGTGGAGGCCGTCATATCTCGCCTGGTATTGTTAATATAACATCAACGATCGCAGTCAATCTAGTATGTGATGTAATTGATGGCAGCTATCAAGCAGATCTTTCAAAGTCTAGCCACCGCAGTGGCACTGCGGAGCAAGGATATATATTATATTCATTCAGTCCTCAAGCGCCACCCCGGTGGTTAATTGTATCTGAACCAATTAACCCCGTTTATCTACGTGTACATAATCCGTTATTATCAAGGATACATTTCAAACTTACAGACCAAATAGGACGTATTTTGGATTTGCAGAATGAAGTTTTAAATATTAATCTGTATGTGAGATCATAGAGCGTTATATCGCAAAAAAAAAAAAAAATATCCGAATCTAACTCGGATCAGAATAATTTTTTTTTACTGGGGTAAATCGTAATTATCAGAATAAAATATTATTATAAGTAAATAACCTGTATACTTACCAGGGATTTTGTTTAGCCATTATCACATTAACTCCACCTTCACTTTCATTTTCACAATGCTCTCTTAACTGTCTTATACGAAGGTTCACAATCTTTTTCTGTTCGTATTCATGAGATAATTCTAACTTAATTTTGTCAATAGCGTTTGAGAGAGGTACAAACAGCTTTACCTGATTATCTGTAACTGTTGCCAGCGACTGTAACATTGCCTGCTGGATAAACTTCATGAATTTATAATCAGATGGCAAAGTGTATCTGTTCTCTAATTTCCGTTGTTCTAATGATTCAAAATCACACAGAATTTTTTCAGGATTAAGATTATCAGATATATTTATACCGTTATGTTGTAATATTTTAATAGCAGAAATAATAACATTAATATTTTCGGAATTCATTATATTATAAATGTTTGTTTAATATAAAAATAAAATCAGAATAATATTAATAAAATAAAAATAATAGTCCTTAAGGACTGTTTCAAGATGATTATATACATATGATTATGATTATGATTATATTATGATTATATCTTAATTACGGACAGCACATTTTAACCCCATGTGATCCCCTAGGTTGCCAAACAACATCCTAGCAGGATCAGAGGTCACATATAAACTTAATTCTAAGAACTTATCCTAGGACAGCACATTTTAACCCCATGTGATCCCCTAGGTTGCCAAACAACATCCTAGCAGGATCAGAGGTCACATATAAACTTAATTCTAAGAACTTTAACTCTAGGACAGCACAGTTACATATAAACTTATCTTAAAGACAATACTACGGGCCTTCTCTACGTTCAATACAAATTTGCACACTCCCCCAATAATCAACCAGGGAGTGCAAAATTGCACCCACCAAGTGACGGTGGGAGAGTGTACAAATTTTCTATTGAAACATAGACGGGCTGGCTGACGCCCCCACTAAAGAAGAGGATTTTGGCATAATATCGCCTTTCACCCGACAGTTTGCCGGTCACGAGAATCGAACCACGGATCTTGAGTACGAAAATCCAGCGCGTTAGCAATCGGCCATCGGACTTCACTATGTATACATAATGAAAATATTATTATATAGTTAGCGCGCAATGTACTTAAAGTATACAGAATAAAATCACAATTATTGTAAAATGTATTGTGGATTTCTTAATAAAATCACAATTTATTGTAAAATGTATTGTGGATTTCTTAATAAAATCACAATTATTGTAAAATATGAATTTATTTTCAGTTTCCAAATGCTTGAAACTACATACACAAAACCCACAGTTAAAAGTCTGTAATAATCAGACGTTGCTAAGGATACTAAAATAATCGATAGTTATATGAACACTCATGCCATACTCATTTCTAAAAATAACCTCATGCATACAATTCACTGCTGAGATATATTAGCCGATATAATCTAACACAGACAATATGTGACTCAGGTTATCGGATTAGCTTGTTCATATTAAATGTGTTTCTGTGTAATAGTAACACAAATTAGCTACAATGGGCTTCTTGGAAACATTAGTGTCCTATGGGACATTCAAACTTTACATAAATCTCTATTGTTGTGTTATACATGTATTTTGAAGACAAATGGATTTTGCTGCTGACTAGTGTACACACAATTACATATCATTTTTATGAACGATATATTTATTTATGGACGAAATAACAAAGGAAAGATATATCAATACTTACTCACTATAGGGTTGGACTCTTCAGCCACTTGATAAGGTGCAATGTGGGTTCTGACCAAAATTCACAATATATCGCTGTCATAAGACAACTGCAAAATTTACTAAGTTATGCTTGACGGAGTTGTCTCGCTTAATCATCTGATACCATAGGAACATACACGAATCTGATTTTTTGTAGAAATCTTTTGGAAAAAGCAGATTGTGTGATATTATCTGCCACGTATTTTACTGAAGGTGGTACTATGTTAAAATTTTTACCAGCAAAATTAATTGATTTAAATATAATTTCTTCGCCATCTGTATTTACAGATTTAACAGCCCTTGCGTATCGTGCGCCGCCAGAATTTCCGGACTTGCAATTTTGAATTTGTGTAACAATTCGCAAGTTATCAAGCGAGTTATCAAGTTTATTACCACTGATGTGATCTATTACAAGTCCATCTTTAATGACCCCATAAAAACATTCGTAGATGAATCTATGTGAGAAATAATTTTTATTTTCACTGGTATTAAATCTAAAATAACCAAAATTATCAACACTACGGACTGGTTTCTTTAATCTACAGTACCTAATTACACCATCACGAGATGATTCATAATTTGTAATGATTGGATACTTTACAAACTCATTTTGCTCCATTTATATACTAATATTATTTGTTTAAATCATTATTTTGAAAATCTAGCGAGATAATCTTCTTCGGGTTTTATAGGAGATTCAGAAAATGTTTTATTTTTTTAATCGTAATATCGTTTCAGCTCTCTGTATTTTTTACCACCACATTGCACACACAGTTGAGTTTTTCCTCTGACTCCAACACCACACCGCACACACGGTTTTGGTCCTAAACTTCCATGTCTAAAACATTGCATATGGTAGCCGCAGAATTCATTTACGCATGCTTTGTTACAAGGAGAGGTATATCCGATCATAAGCCAATTACATCGATTATTTGTTTGAATCATATACAAGAGATTAAAATTCAATTTAAATACGTATTTGTCTTAATTATAATAATGCAGGAATTATCCGCAATTGAACATTCTGGAGCCAGATTTGATCTTGACAGACTGCCGAAATATAAATTTAGTTTTTCGATGCAAGATCTAGCTTTAACGAATAAAGATATAACAAAACGTATCCGTGAAGCCAAAAAGGAATTTCGCGACGATGGTGCGGCTCATGTGTGGTCGACATTCAGAATTGGAAATATTGTTAATGTAATGAATGACAAACGAGGAAGAGAGTTTATTGACTACCTTGTTCAGAGATATTTTATTTTAATGAAATTTATTGTAAAGACAGACGATGACACTTGGATTATTCGTGACAAACGTGATTCTGTCCACATGCAGTCAGGAAATAATATTGTTCTTAGTAAAAATTCCAGACCAGGAATACTTACTGGTATTGACAAGCCATATTACGAAAGAACATATCCTGTGACTGCGGTTGTGTACGCAATATATCCGTTAAATAATAAAACTAACGTTGGGCATCTCAAACCTATGAAATTGTCAAGGATAAATTGTGTAGCTGAACGGGTTACAGAACACTTCACAAACGCGATACGCGGAAACGGTTTAACAGATTTACGACGTAAAAAAATAAATATGTGGGCAGAAACAATTAAAGATACCGGAGCGTCTATCAGCGACGTTGCTGTATAAATCGAAATGTGAATCAAGAGGAGCTTCGATAGATATTATTGATCATAACGCACATGCATGGACTGTGGCAGTAACAATATTTCCACGAGACAGAACGGTTAAATTTTATAATGGTCATGTATTTGATTTTATCAGAAATATCAGTAAAATTGACCCTGTATCTGTTTGGCTGTTTGAAAGTTCGGAATATGATTTTCATGATCAGTTTGTACGGTCTAATGGTGATATTTATCGTACAGAATTTCTCCACGAAGAAATGAAAAATCTTGCATTAAAATATACCTCTGATGATATTAAGGTTGGACAATTACTGAATAATTGTTTTACCGGTCCATCAATTGCTGCTCACGCTGCTCAGGAGAAAAATTCATGGAAACCGACACGATTGGAATTTCTTGAAGATGTCCAACACAGTTGTGTGGTATACGGACACGGTGGATTGTGGAATACTAAATACGATTATAATGACGTTATCTCAGTTGATATGGTAGCATGTTATCCTGGAAGTTTTCTTGGATACGGAGAATGTTCTGAATACTTTAAGAGATTTGGACATCCGACACACGAGATGACCAGAGTTGCGATAAACGGACCCTTACCAGATTTTGACTTAACCGGATTCGCCTGTATAGAGTCGTTTGAATTTTACGGGGATCTCCATCCGATTGCTTATGCGTGGTTTGGAAGACATTTTTCAGAGCGACGTTGGGTTCCAATAGTACTAATACAGTACATGCTTGATGCTGAAATTTTAATGTCGTTGAACGTGAGTGAAGCAATTATATCATACCGCGTGCAGAAACAGGCTTGGTTGCCAGAACCGGATATATTTAATATTAATGATGCTAGAAGAGATTTTTCTAATGTTACCGAAGATGATATTGTTAAAATTACTAATAATATACGTGAATGCAGGAGAGAAGGGATGAGAAATTTGCAAAAGATCTCGGCAGAAAAATAATCGGTTAATTTACGCAAGGAGGATCATATGATCATAAATGAGCTTGTACAAGATTAATCATGGACGATGCTGAACTCGATTTTATAATTGCTGATACAACGGAGAAAAACACATTTATAAGTCGAAGTAATGCTTATTTATCAGACGCAACTAAATTAGGTACAATTGTGAGCAATACTGATGGCGAGTCACCGCAGTTTACTCATTTAAGATTTTCGATGCTAGCGTACGTTTCGATAAATTTGTTATCGATGATCAACAGATTTCCTCGTTATGCAGTCAGAGTCGCGACAGATTCATTTTATATAAATAAAAAATATGCGGATTTGTTAAAACAATTGCATATTAACAATCATGCATCATGGGGCGAATGGAGAATAAAGCATGAAGATATAATTAGTTATTCTGAATCTGCCGACGTTGAAATTGCGGAGACATATTACAAGAATAATCAAATACCAGGATTGTCATCGGCACCATCTGTATGTGATCCTGTGGCTAGACATAAAACCGTTTTTCTTAATGGGTGTGGTGGTTCAGGTAAAACAACACTCGCGATTGAATTATTTAATAATTGTTCTGATATGATTGTTTCGACACCGACACATAAACTTGCCAGGGAAATAAAAGAACGAGAAGTAAAATCATGTACATATCATAGTTTCTTTAGATGGTGCGGAGACGCATGGACTCCATCGCGGATGGGTGAGAAATACATTCCTAAAATTATTATCTGGGACGAGATATGCAAGGTGTCGCTAGAGGTATTAAAAATATTTCTTGATTGGCTGTCATTGAAAAATACTGCTGTGATAATGTGTGGCGATCTTGGTCAACCACCACCTTTCATTGGATCGTCTCCACATGAGTGGCTGAAAACATTTGTAGATTATTACGAAGAAATAACTGATGACCATAGAGCTATTGATAAATCACTAAAAGAGTTTAAAGTTAATAAGACTACAGCCAGATAAAATGCAGTGTTGTTTAACGCAGCTATCACACTTGGTAACCTTGCAAGCCATTCACGAGATCTCTCCGTGGACTTAAAGTCAGCGGATATTTCCTTTGCGTATTGGTATCCAAATAACCGCTCAGCAAGTCTTCGATTAAATCGTTCAACGATTGCCTGATCACGATGAATTTCAGTGTGTCCTCGTCTGATTTTAACGTTATGTCGCTTCATCAATGATGATACTGCACCAAGAAATTTTTTGCCAGGATCAACCTGTAGCAGTTGTGGCCATCGTAGACCACCACGTTGATAAATGCGTTCAAACGCAGATGCAACTTCAGTTGCTGTTTAAGTTGATAGTGATTCTGCTTCTTTATATCTACTCGCAACGTCAACGACGTTTAACGCGTATTTGTATGTGTATTGACGTCTGCCAATTTTAATGGTATCGTGTGGTAAAAACAAAATATCTGCTTGATGAACTTCATTAGGGGCACTGACATCAAAATGTGCATACTGAATTTTTTTAGGTGGACCTAGATGAATTTGCCATATTGCCTGTCGTGCTAACCACGCTGCAGCAACATCACGTGAGACTTTTGCTGCTTCAGCAAGTTTACTAATCGCTGCTTTACCTCTAGATTGCATTATTATGATAATAATCAGTTGATTAATTACCAGCCCCTAACATTATTTTACCTTTCATACCAGCTTTTATCAGAAAAGCAGCTAATTTTTCTCGAAGTGATTTATCTTTTACATTATTTATGGCATGAATTAATTTTATATCGGCGAGATGTCGTTGTTGTAAATCTTTACTTTTATACGCGACATCATAAATGTGACACGCTTGATCAATTGGGTTTATTGGATACTCTCCAGGCTTTGGTTGGTCTTGGTTATCGAGTCGGATATCGGGACGAGTTCCAGGACCACAATAATTATATCCAGGTAAATGTTTCTCACCAGGATACTTTGCCCATGGAGCTCCTGGTAATTTACCTAACGAAGCAGCGATATCTCCACCTGTCTTTAATGAAATAAATTTGTATTTTTTTGTACCACATTTCACACACTTGCCTGTAAGTGCGCGCCTGTTATTTTTTGTTATTATTGTCGTTAATCCACTGGTATGAGTGGGTGCTCTACATCTAACACAATATAAATCCATATTACTATTATATGGATATACTTGACTTCTCAGCGACACAAAAACAAGAGCCAGTCAAACATCATCCAGCGCTACCAAATTCTATCAGAGCAATTATACTTGGCCCATCTGGATCTGGTAAAACGCAAGTATTACTTAATCTGATAATGCGATGGCACAAGTGGGATAAATTATATTTAGTAGCACCATCTGTAGATGATCAACGATGTCACGAAGTACTTAAAGATTTTAATGAAAATTCAAAGTCGCTGACGTGTCCTGATAATGATGCTATTGATTTTATTACCGATATCGATGAAGCTCCATCTATAGATGATCTTGATGGATGTATCAATAATCTCGTAGTATACGATGATGTAATGCTGGATAAACAATCCAATCCAGCTCGGATATTTTCGCAAGGACGTCACAAAAAAACAGACGTAATTTATTTAACTCAGAAATACACACAAATTCCTAAAGTAATCAGAGATAATTGCAATATCTTAATTGAGTTTAATGGAGTAGATAATTATACTTTACAAAATATTTATTATACTTGGTGTTCAGGGGACATGGACATGATTAAGTTTAAAAACGTCTTTTCAAAAGGACAAGCTATTCCGTTCGGATTTATAACGATAAATTTACATGACCCAAGATCTAGGTATCGTGTAGGTCTGGATAAAATCTTTGTTTAGTTTACAGCAGCAGAGGAGGTGAACGACCAACGTTGAGTGACCAACACGTAAACAAAACATTCCTAAAAATAAAGCGCGCGTCAGAGAAAAGTAACAAAATGAGCTAGTTAGAGGTTGTGGTTTAACGTTATTGACCTTAAGATTTCCTTTTCCTAGGAAGGCTTATTTTTCATACATAAAGTCTCGAACAAAAATGGTCTGTTCACCTCCTCTGCTGCTACTTTAAAGGAAAATATTGGGTGAGAAAAATAGTCTACTTTGGGGTTTGGATGGAGACAAGGAAATGCCAGCAACAAGCCTAGTGGGGAGACAAATAATGTAACCAATTGACTGGGATTTCCTTGTCTCGCGTCCAAACCCCATCATAGATTCTATATATCTCCAACGTCTAAGAAGACCAAGGACCTGATGACCAATGCCACGATTAAGATAAGATAATAACGTCATTTCCTATAACGAACTGACAATCGTGGAGCAAATTATCCCAGTTCGTCTCTTTAACCGCAGGCTGCACAAGACTGCAACGTACAGCTCTGGGCTCAGCACTACACACACGTAGATAAGCTAATTCATGAAAACGCAAATATGATGGTCTTGCCCTACGGGACTGGTGCCCACGGGCTGCTAAAGATGTACGCCAGATGATGTTCACTCAGCAAAGAACAAAGCCACTATCACCATTGCAGACGCGTTATAAACCTATATGGAGGTCGTGGGCAACGCTTTCAAACCACTATGCAAATGGAGTCAAATTCGTACAAAATGATAGCTGCGATCAGTCTGACGTTTCAACATATGTCTCATAGGAAAGTTTACAACTAACTTTGTGTCTCTGTTTTGCCGCTCAAGACATCATCCAGTGTGATAGCTTCAACTTCGACGTACAACCATAACGATTGTCAGTCAATCATGCTTCCGAAATTAGGTTCATCGTTATATCTAATTTAAAAAGAAAACAAGATGGGGGAGTAACATGCAATTTGACATGAAAAATGAACATTAATCGTTAGTACCGTTTGCAATTCTTGCCGTTATCAAAGCACATGCATGGCATTGGCATGTAGTACAAGCAATTAGTTCAATAGTATCTGCGTTTCCTTGTGGTTAACACATACCGGGGTAGATTAGCTTGCAAAGAGGATTCAAAACAAATATAGATATAGCACTTAGGGTTAAGCGAGTTACAAGAAAAGGAAAGAAAGAAAGAAGAAAGTAAAGAAACGATAAGGGAAAGATCAATAACAAAAATGACAGCTATATTCGACTGCTCCTCCGCACCACATTGACCAGGCAGAACAACAATTAGTTCATGAACCTTTGAACTGACTGCGTCGTAGTTGCAACTCTCACTGTGTGTGTAAGCAGATGTGCTAAAAATTTCCAGATCTTGTGGACTGACACCTTCTTTGCATCACAACAGTTTCACCTGGATACCGTGGTTGCAGGTTAGATTTGCATGTCCGCAGGGGAGCTTACTCACGCACTGAACATATCATGTCACTCTGCTTATAAAGGAATACTAATGTCACTACATCAAAAATTCTAAGACCCATACTATGTTTGCTTGAAAAGAATCAGTGAGCTGCAATCTAATCGGCAGAGGCAGAAGAGTACAAACGTGCAATAAACACGATGGATGGTGCTGATTACACACTGATATCTGTATCTCAGAGGAACTCTGTCGTGTGGATTGGACTATTGTCAACAATTGTTGATAATTCCATTGCGATCGTCTTGGTTTCTATGGTCGGAAATTTAATCAACTGGTTAAGATCCATCAAAGTTAACACCCATGATAATATCTGCGTCACGACCGAATCCCAACTCAACATAATCGCAGATGAAATATAGAAAGATCTATGCGACAAAGTTTCATTCGAAGATGAGTTGATGCTCGCAGTTCAAGTAGAAAATAAATAGAATCAAGACAAAATTAAACACGGGCTGCATCGCAGAAGGCATACACATTAGTTTCAACTGAAGAAATGTCGAGAAGCAAAATAATATACAGTAAATATAGCCAGTGAGGAAATTTCATCATGAGCGATGAATTGTCTCATTATGGAATAAACAAAAACAAACAACAGAACAATCAAAACGATAGATTTCTGATTAAAATCATAGTCCCAGCGCATCTCCAGCAAACGATCCATTTATGCAATAACAACGAAACAAAATATATGTTGCCATCGTGGACCATTTTTGGCGTTTGGATATATTGTGTACTGCCCATCATTTGCTGCATGGTTCTAAATATGTTTTGAACAAATACATCAAGCTCTTGCATATCCATACTATCACCTACCTTGAATTAGTGAGGTCATTAGATATCAAACAGTACAAGGAACATAAATTCGATTGTAACTAATAAGCTTACAAAGAAAACCCGCATACTAGAAGCAATTCTATCCAGAGTCGAAATTCTCAAAGCTAACTGGCTTCTTGGTGTCAAAGGTACCTTTTGTAAATTACACACTACCAGTAGTGAAGTGGCCGGCAAGAGAAATTAGTTAGACTCGAGGAAGGTAAAAATAATATGGTATAGATTCACTGGGACCATCACTGACAAATTTCGACACTAACACCATGATATCAGCCGATGACACAGTAGCCAAGCAAAACACTGATAGGCTTCTATTGAGATTCTCGTGTTTAATATTTGATATACTAAGAAAATTAAACAAGTTCACTTCCTAACCAGTTTAGTTAATGATGATGTTACAGTGCATATGGTGATATACAAATATATGTCGTGAAAAAAATGCTTACAGAAGAATAAGAACAAACGTAGTGTCCATGTACTCAGAGTATAGGTCCATTCCTCTCATATAATAAACAATGGATTCCTGCTGATATAGATATATTATGTAGATATTACTTGTGCTCTTGTGCTGACAATTAGGAATATGTAATTGTTCTATATATATATATATATATATATATATATATATATATATACACGTACATACAGACATACTGAAAGGTCAGTACAGTACACCACCCACCCACCTACCCAGTCACACAAACATACGCGCACGCTAGCACCTAACTGTCAGATAGTAATAATAATAATAATAATAATAATAATAATAATAATTATCATTATTATTATCATTATTATTATTATTGGCAACATAGGATCATAATATTCGTGGGTCATAACCATATGCAAAGCAAAATATTGATTAGCGTTAAAGACTGATCATCAAAGCCTTTTTATACTTGTTCAGAGAGAGAGAGAGAGAGAGAGAGAGAGAGAGAGAGAGAGAGAGAGAGAGAGAGAGAGAGAGAGAGAGAGAAACAAAAAATTTCATAGCTAAAGAGAATACATGTAACAACCTTAGTCGAAAACTGCCAGTAAGATTGAGACACACATAACACATTCGTCTACGTTTCCGGTAATGCTCTTCGTGAATGAACACATGGATTACATTATATTATCTTTTTATGAAACAGTATTTTGAATCACGATTCTGATACTACAAGGGTTCATATAACAAGGGTTCGTATATTTTTTATATTGATTTGATTATTGAACAAACTGAACAAGTATAAAGCTCTATTAAAGGATAGATAAAATTATGTAATCCTTAGACTCTACAAAATTAACTCGAATGTCAGTTTAATTAAATTTTTTAAATGAATGTCCAATTTTCATGTAATGTTTGGATGGATTTCAGTAGACCCTCTTTTCAGTCCGTTTTCACGATTTGTGTTATTGTTTGTACGTTATTTTTGGTTACACACAAAGCATGTTCAATCCCAGGTATAAAAGCAAACATAGCGTAAAATGTTTTTTTTTATTTTGTTAGTATTTTCAGTTCAAAACTAAACACAGGTCAGGAAATTATTTTAACTGAACTGACGTGAAGATCTTTGATTAGTTTCTCTAACGGAAATATGCTTGCCGTATTTCGCACATTTCTGTCTACCATGTTCTTTAAAATTGGGTATACGCAAATTTACCCACTGTTTGATGTTCAGTTATACATCAACACATTAAAGGCTATATCGTGGCGAGGCAAATATAAAAGTGTTATCTGCCCCAGGAGACACCAGTGCAACTATCCGGGATTATACAGTCCAGGAGTGAAATACGCATCGTTGTGTTCGCGAGTTCAGCACGTTAACCATTCAAGCAACGCTTATCTTCTGCTTCGACAAGTGTCTGAAAAGATGCATCTCTAGCAGGCTTCAAAACCAAAATCTCCATATCAGACCGGATAGGATCCAAATGTTTGTGTTTTATTTCTATGTAAAAATTAGATAACTTAGCACACCCACACACTGGCACTGACGCATGTAAACACGCTCATATATTTATTTCGTTAATGTAATACTTCCAGTATCTGCAACAATTAGTTATAAACAATATTTATCTATAGTGCTGAAGACATCATTTAGCAACTGAGTCTCACCTACTCTCAGAAATTCTGCTGTCAAATTGTAGTACTTTGATTTCAAGTTGAATTATGTTAAGCTTTCTGATTAAGTACGTGTTAAGCGTTCTTCCTAAAGAAACAGACTGAACCTTAAGAATCCCAGGTTCAGCTCTTTGTTGTGTTATTTTCTAAGGTTAGATTAGTTATCCATTTATACGCCGTTTAGGCGTAACATTAACTAGATTATAGTTAGTTTCAAGGTTTATCATATACTTTAAACATCCTCGTCTTTTTCCCGGGCTTTTCTTCTAGTACGCAGAGAGAAAAACTAGTCACGTTCTTTTGAGGTTAGTAGTTCCACTCTAGTTGTCGTTGCTATATATTGTTAGTAAGGCCAGAAAATTTCCACCTTCCAAAATTAGCCCTGAATGCTATACAGCAAGTTTATGCTTTTGACATTTGAGAGTTTGCCGCACCATTCATACTCAGTAGTTAAGACATTAACAGAGTAGAGGAAGCCAGAAGAATATTACTGAAATGTATTGCGTATAATGAAACTCAGCCTATACAAAAATACTGAAACATATGTTTTGAATCCAAACGTGACCAGAAGTTATAGAGGAAACGGATTTTTTAAAATAAAATATTTAACTGATCACGAGTTCATCTATTTGTTTTAAATAGTTTCATCCCTGCGGGGTTAAGTCGTTTGGAGTTTTCAGAGAGCTGTTGTTTTAAAAAGCTTTGTCTCTCTCGTGTGCGTGTCTGTGTATGCGGTGTGCGTGAAGTAGTGGACTCAGTACATAACAAACAGCTTATACTTATATGCCTTCTTACACAAAGCATTTAAACGCCTTCTTACACAAAGTACATATCTTCAGTAAGCAAGATTTCTAATATTTTTACACTAATGAAAGATATAAATTTTATCACAAGTGCCATGCAAGTCTATTTCATAGTAATCTATGATAATATAACTTGAACCAATCGTTGAAAGTAGCTTGCAACGTCAGGTTACAATTATATTTTGTTTGACTTGATGTTTTTCTGCACAGCAACACAAGACGTTTATTAAATGTTCATTCAAGTAGGAGTATGTTATCTTTTCCAAGGGCCGCGGTTGCAGAATCGGGCATAATCAATAAATTATATAGGAGATACATGTGGACAAGACTGCATACATTTAAGATGCAAAGAAAGATTTATCTGTTTTCCAAGTGACACTCGCACTCAGATCTAACGTTAACAGCTGTGACATTTTCCCCTATCTAGCGAATACGATAACCTAGCAATATGCCTAGAATTCATGAACTTAAACACACTTCTAAAAGCTTCTCACACTTCTCTTGAGGTGCACTTTGCATGTTCGAATACGTCAGATATTTAGAAACTGGGCAGGGCTTCTTGAGAAAGGTAACATAGAGGGATACTACAATCGATATCATAATTATCTTAAGATATTGTTACTATAAATTTGAAACAACACCAATAAATACAGCCAGATCTTCAGCAGCACGTGTCACTTTATCTATTAAATTAGTGAGATTGGTTTCTATCAGTAAATCTTGTAACCTATTATTATGTTATTACAAAATTGTGAAAATTTGTAGTCCATGCCTACAATTTAAACTTATATATATGCTATTATCACCAACATTAATCAGAGAGTTGTTTATATTTTAATATCTTGATTGGTTATCTATAACTTATGTGTTTATTGCTATAATCGAATTGTTGTGCCAAACCACATTTGTATATTGTACGAATCTATGGTCTAAAACTAAGTAACAGAAAGAACCAAAACCAAGGCGTTTGCAAAAAGTAACAAATAAATTAATTCGCTAAGTTATAAAATCAAAATTTATGTCTTGAATATACTGATGTATGAATAGCCTTGAGAGTTCTAAAGTGCAAACATTCTTAATGTATAACAATGATATTGTCCAGAACGTCTTTGAATGAATTTACAATAATCCTAAAATATTATTTAATCCAAAAAGTCTATAAGCACTTTGTAATTAAAGTATTGAGTTAAAATGAATGATTTCTCTGAAATTAAATGTAAACACAACATTAAATTAACTTCTGCAGACTGACAGTAAAATAAGAACAGTAATAGGAAAAAGAATATGATAGGAATAGGAATGAATACATTTTCGCTTCGTTCTCCTTATATAAACCCCGACGACTTTTGACGACTCAATGTCGCAATACATTCCTATTTGATCCATTTTGCAATACCAAATCGTGCCAATAAAAAATCACCTCAAACTGTAAATATGATCATTGTCAATATCTTAAAATATAATCTGCAGTCATGGACAACAATTTACACACAATATGCATAACAATAATATATGACTGTAAATGCACACGAGTTTGGTTAATGAGTACAGAGTTTCCCGGGGAAGTATAGATTCAGTCTAAACTGTTTGAAACTACTGAGTCTAGAGTATCCATTGGTGTACACCGAATGTGCCAGCAGTTTGGAACTCTTTTATCCAGAGTTCCCTGGTCACAGAATTGATCACGATCATAGTGTTTATAGTCCACATTCTCTCTGTATCGTTACAGTACAGATAGTTCTTGTTAGGAAAGTACCCTTAACATGGAAGCAATTTTCTTGATCTGTAAAAGTATGTGGAATGAAGTCTGTATTAATACTTGTTTTGGATTTAATGTGCTAAAATCATTAAATAAATCAATTTCTCAATACAATGATTTTTGTTATTATTGTATCAGTTTGATTTAGGAACGATATCATTGCGATACTTCCGTTGTTGTTCTTTATGTGCGCACGAGTGAGGTGGCATATTTCGTTCATCATTAATCTGCACTAGAAATGCGCCTCCCATTCAGGCAGTTGTGCTAAGTTGTTTTCCATAATTCCAATCCAACATCGCTTATCCTGTCGCAATTGAACCTTATGACTTAGATAAAATTCAAAGTCATCGATCTACAGGATAAGGACCTACGCCGATTCTTAAGGATGATTCAGTGAGTGTCCTTTTTGACCACGTTTCTAAGGTAAGGGCACCGTTTGTCAGCAAGACATGATACCTAGTTCTAAACTGAACCTAGTGATAATTAAAGTTTTGTATGATATAGATGAAAATAGAGTGGGTACATTAATTCGATTCATTATAGCAGTATAAATGAGAGTAGAGTGGGTACATTAATTCGATTCATTATAGCAGTATAGATGAGAGTAGAGTGGGTAGATTAATTCTATTCATTATAGCAGTATAGATGAGGGTAGAGTGGGTACATTAATTCGAGTCATTATAGTAGCAGGACTGCGTGTGTCAACTGTAAATTCATGTATTGTCAGTTTAGTTTGCGGATAATGATATTTGTTTAGCTGAATGCTGAAATTGTTTTTTCTTACATGATATCAAATCGATGTTTATATTTTTTCTACGGATTGATGAAAAAATTTTGAATCCCATGAATACTATTTGTTTTTTATTTTGTTAAGTTTGCACTAGATCTATTAACATTTTATTCTGTATTCGAATAAAATATTAAGAGCTAGCACTGATTAGTCCCCTTTCAAAGGATTTTATTAAAGTTTTCTTACAAATTTAGTTACTGCAAAATATTTAAAAACTTGATTTTGAAACTATGTAGTTGCATCTGTACAAATAATTGGTCAGGTCTGGCTAGCAAACAAATAGGACCATAACTAACCAAACAGGTCAAGTCAAATTTGTAGACAAGGGTTATATAACACAGTTCAGCCAATCCTAATTTCATACACAAGATTTATCTTAAAGTCTCATCTACTCAGTAAACATAGTTTTTAGCGTATATTTAAAAATTCAAACAATATGTTATCCCAATAAACTACGATGAGCCACAACGTAATGTTACATTGACGTTATTAACATAATGTCTCGTTGCACTAATTTCTAATAAAACAGGACCGCTCCGGTGGTCTAGTGGTTAGAATGTCCGCCTGGGGAGCGCGAGGTTGCAAACACTATTTCTAAGACCACTCGAGGGCCGCAGACACTAATTTCTTTAATATAATCACTGTTCAAGGGCCAGATTTCTGTGTAGTTTGAATTTACCCTGAGGGCCGGATAGAACACGTTCGGGCCGGATTCGGCCCGCGGGCCAGGGGTTGTGCACCCCTGCTATAAACTGTCACACTGCAGACGTCGTAGAGATATGACTGAAAAATTGTTAAAGGTACGTTACAAATCCAAATAACACACACACTCTCTAATAAAACATAATCTATATGATGTTATATATTTTTGTTTTAAAAGCTACTGCTATTACTACTTTGACTACATTTCCGCAAGACAAATTAATTTGTATTTCTTACCTTTAAAGTTACGTTTATATACCCATTTTTCCACGAGACTAACGATGAAAGTAAAATTCACTTTTACCAAAGAACAGAACGTTGAATGCTTCTACAACAATGAATGATCAAAATTCACACTTGATTATCGGGAGTGAATCTTATCAAATTGGGTCACACCACTTGAAAAAAGCTCCACAAATAAGGAAATAAAACAAAATCCCTCCAATATCGATTTTTCTCGACACGAAACGTAAGTTTCGGTTCTGTATTACTGAGTGAGGTGAATTAATTTCAGCGAAAAATATCTTGGAATAATATTTGGTAAATTATGTAATTGCCAGACTTTCTAACAATGTTTGTGCCTTAGATGTTTGTTTGTAGCAGGCGTCATTATTTGTCTCCCTACGTCTAACAACCGATGTATTAAACACTAGTCGCCAATGAGGACATAGTGATTTTTTTCCACCTATGCGACAGAAATGCAGCCGTTTTGCTAACCTTACTTTTCGTATCTCAGTCTAGTCATCTCAGACCGTTCGCGTCAGTCAAGGTGCCCACGCGCTCAGAACTACTTTAAAGAAAAGATACTATTGTTGTCTTCTGCTGTGCCTGACGTAGTTGTTCTAAAATCAAACAAAAACAGCAACAAATATATAACTAAAACATAGTAACTTAAGGTCAATCCATCTTTGAAAACACACCATACAAAACATATAGAGAGACAGACGAAGAGACACACGCACACGATGTCGAGCCGTTTGGTATTATGCTTTTTCATTACAGACAGCATTGTAAATTTTATCCTATATGCAATCCTAGCACAGTACCTTTTCAGGTCAGCGTCATGAAATGTAGCTAAAGCTACCCACCTAGTTTTGAATACTTCGTGTGAAACAAATTATATACTGTTAGCTACATTTAATGACGCTGACCTGAAAATTGACTGTGCTACAGATAGGATAAAATTCTCAATGCTGTGTGAAATGAACTATAACATAAAACACTGATCTATGCACATGGACTATAGACCTATACACTTCATAGCCTATCAACTCTCTTAACAACTACAGAAAACTTAGTAACAGCAAGAAATGCCTTATGTCAAAATAGGCTTTTTTCTGATTTTGTTTAGCATCTCCATTGTGCCCCGGTTGAATCAAAAACATACCTACAATATTAAATGACAAATAATGCATTTACCAGCCAGAAGGGGAATAATTTATCCGTCAACACTTTAATCCATAAGAAAATTTCACCATATATCCAAGACAGAAAAATAAATTTTCAAAGACTCTGTGAACTTGAAAGTTTAGCACATAGTTATCCGCTAGGGTCCGTATTTGGAGGGTCTTTTATACACGGGGTAATTTTACAATCAATATTAAGGACAACACAAGTATGTTACAAACAGTTTCACCTCATCCAAAGAAAAGGAGAGTTATATACGATAGTGACACAGATCTCTAATTGCCCATGAATAATCTTATGCAACATGTTACTCTTCGTTACAGCTTGTACTAAGTATAAGTACAGCAGAGATGAGTACCCAGTGTTGTTTCATTATTTACAATAGAACTTTTCAAAATTGGAACTGATGAAAATGAAATAGTTTCTTGTAATAAATATTAATTACTTATTGTTTATTTCATATAACGTCCATATATTAAATGTGATAATACCTCATTACCATGGAAGTTTTTTGCTGTTATTTTTCTTTGCGCACGCGTATAAACTGTGTGCTTCGCATACAACGGTCACACCACAGACCTCATTAACATATTTGTATTAATGAACCGCATGTAAACATTTGGACGTGAACTATATTAAACTAGCAGAGGAGGTGAACAGACCATTTTTGTTCGAGACAATATTAATAAAAAGGTATTGCTGCTATCAAGGACCCACAGCAATTACTTGATATTGCCGCGTTTGGATATTATGAAAGACAAACATATGTAAAACCAGAACATGTTAAATCTCTAAGCTCTGCCAATTGGATTAAGGATGTATATCGCATCTCTACTGGTATTCCAGAACTTAGATCTAATGAAGATATTATTAATTTCAATAGATTTGATGAGACTGTACATAGACATATAGAAGAAAGAGCTAAACAATTTGAATTACAGAAACCAGTAAAAACTGTTGCAGGACAAGTTCAACAATTTCCCCAAATACTTCGTAATTATCCACAACCACAACAATCACCACTATTACTACCACCACTACCACAACAATTTGAATTACTATCACCACAACAACGAGAACAACAACGACAAGAAACGATGAAACGAATGAAATTGCCACGACGACCAGTCAAAATAACAGAGGAAGAATATCAAGATCCTGGAATCGCTAGCGATTCTACCGGCTCATCTGGAAGTGGTTTAGGAAGTGGTCTTATTACTTGTCCCAATAACGTCCTTGCTGATGTTGATCGACTAGAAATTCTCATTGGAGGAAAACGAGCTGGCAATAATTCCCCAGAAATCATTAATGAAGCAGCTGATATTTGTCAACGATTATTTACAGGTGGTGTTATGGATATTAATGTGTATCGGTCCCTTATTAATGAAATTAGTGACGATTATCATAGTGACTGAGTATGTAATTAGATGCAATTAGTGATAAAATCACTTAATAATAATTTGATCATACACAATACTCATAGACCAACCATGGTCAGGGTAATACATTCATGATTACCAGTATACAAAACGACCTACGGAGATGGACTAGGTGATGTTGTTCAGGGTCTATTTAGAAGGATAGCCCCAAAAGCAAAACCGCTTGCAAAGCAACTAGGAATGAAAGCTATTGACGTTGTTCGTGAAAAAGGTATTGGCGCTGTTGGTGATGTTGCTAACAAAACATTCTCAGCAATCAAGGATAGACTAGCGCGATTAATACGACGAAAACCTCAACCAGTGAAACTGGCCAGCACTGAAGTGATGCCCGCAAATGTCAGTAAAATAATAAATCAAGCTGCTAATCAAAAACTAGCAGAGTTGGCTACCAACACTAATGTTGGGTTAGAAAAAGAAAACAATATAACTGCTAGTCTGATAGCTGGAAGCGGTCTTCGTGTTAGACGAAGACGATAATAATAAATATGTTCAAGCGTATATCTGATCCCGCGTTTGACATGGATGCACCAGTTTTAAAAAGATGAATCTGTGCGCGATTATCAGTATTACTCTTCTGACGCACGACAACCAAATCAGCGTGGACGGATTGAACTACAGGCTCAAGATACGAGTAGATATTTCTTACCCACTGAAACATTTATCGAGGTTGAAGGAGAAATTTTGAAAACGGATAATACTGAATACGCCGCTGATATTGGTGTTAGTTTTGTTAATAATGGTATAATAGCGTTGTTTGACAGCGCTACATACATGATTGATGGAAAAAATATTGAAACAATTCAGAAAGATGTTGACGTTGCCACGACGATACTTGGTCTTGCGCGATATAGTGATGATTACTCAAGATCAGCTGGTCCATCAAGGATGTTTGTAAAGGATGCTTCTAATTTTCCAGAGTATCAACAATATGAACTAAGACGACCAAGAAACTTCGCCAACAACGCTGATGCTGATGTGTGGCCGGTGGTTCATGGTGCTGATCCAGATTTTAACTTAGGATTTAGATCACGTCGAGCAATGTTAAGCGGTGGAAGTAGAAGATTTTCATGTGTAATTCCTTTATCACATATATTTGGATTTTGTAGAAATGTTAGAAAAGTTATTTTTGGAGCCAAACATACAGTTGTACTTGTAAGAAAAGGTACCGACGATGATGAAATATGGCGACCCGCTGGTACTGATGCTGGTAAACTAATTCTTACAAAACTTTCTCTGTGGATGCCAGTAATGACTCCAACAATACCTGAAGAAGAACATCTACTCTCTTTTATGAGTCAAGGTGGCAAATCAATGTTATCATGGTTGACAATGACCACAGATGCTGTACAAAGTGCAGTTAATGGTTTATTTACTTGGCATATAGCTTCTCAGCAAGGTGTTTCAGCACCAAGACATATATTTATCGCGCTTCAAAACGCTGCACGGGTAAACTCACAAAATCTAAGTATAATGATATTTGATCAACTCGGTGTTTCTGAGGTTTCTTTAAGGATAAACGGACATCAAGAACCCTCAGAGGATATTTTATTGAATTTCGGTCAAAATCATGTAGCACGTGCATATCATCGATTAATGACATTCATGAGGCGTGATCAGAATATTGATTCTGGTTTACAAATATCACAGTTAGATTTTACAACATTACATCCGATTTATTACTTTTCGCTGGAACATTTAGATTTAACCAGACAGTCCGTCGTTGATACACATTTTCGAGCTCGCGTAAACAGAGATGCTGGAGTTGCTAATTACAGAGCAATTTCTGTTATACTCAGCGATAAATCAATGTTACTTGAAGGTGTTGGTGGACGAATGAGAGTTATTGATGCCCCAGTAGAAAACATGTAATTAGATCGCTCATAATAATTATAAATATCATATCTAGTTAATGTCAGTCTGACTCCTGGTCAGATTAAAAAGCTACAATCATCATCAAAAAATAATTGTGCTGTAAAAATATCACTAAAGCGAGAACAAATCGCAGGTGGTCCGAATAAGCTATCATTATCAGAACGCCAGCATATGCATTTCAATGAAGCAAAAAAATTAAATCAAGGTATAAAACTTAATCTTTCTGCGAGTGCCATTAAAGAAATCGCTGAAACGAGTGGCATATTTCCACTTCATGCCGCGTTACCAGCAATAATAGCCGCTGCAGCCCCAGCTGCTGCAAAAGCAGATGCATTAGGCGCTGTTGGAACCGCTGCTGGAATGGCGTTAAAGAAAGCAACGGGTCAAGGAATTATGCACGCAGAAAACTTAAAAAAAAGATCACGGGAAAAACAACACGGAAGACGTCTAAGAGCACCAAACGTGCCACAGCTGGGCCGTCTAAGATTATCAGGCCCAGCATACGGTCGCGGTCTAAGATTGCCAGGTACCCCATATTCATGGTACGGAAAAGGTCTAAGACTGCCCCGGTGACTTCGCCATCGAATTCGATGATTCTTCCTATGTCTAATTTTGATTTACTTAATTCTGCTAAGCAACTGAATATAAAAAACTTTAGAGGAGTTTTTATGCGTGATCAATTACCTACCGTTGCAATGCAACATGAAACTGGTATTATTAATCTCGATAAAAACTCTGGCCCAGGCACTCATTGGGTGGCATATGCAATTGATCCACGTGAAATTATTTATTTTGATTCATATGGACTGGCACCACCAAAAGAATTTTTAAAATATGTTAACACAATACGAAGTACTGCTTTGCAAAGTCAGAATTCGATGCGTTCTAAGATCTGGCATTCAACATTACCAACACAAAAATTAACGGACCCGCCAATATGTGGTCGAGAAGTACTCGCTGTACTTGATGCTGTATCAAAATCAACAACACCATCTCATAAAGTTGTGCATGAATATACTACGTTGTCACACTTAAACAGATATTAGTAAATATAATGGTAGATATTTATGTAAGATCTTCTCGCATTGCGTTCTATTAAAATAATAATTAAATAACGTAGTATTTTAAATAATGTCAACGTTAGAACTATTACAACAGATCGTCACTAATATAACGCCGTCAAAAACTACTGTGATATCATTAAGTTCGACCAATCCTGAATTTAACGTTAACTTTCCAACTGCAATTTCAGCAAGTGAAATAGCATTAGCACAATTACGAGTTTATCATAGCTAGCCAAATATTAGGTCAAAATCGTTTGGTGGACTACCAGCAAACAATTCACTTGTGTTTGCAAATAAGAATAAACCTGATGGAACTCCTGTTTGGCAAGTTGTTGGAATTTCAACGGGCAGTTATCAAATAGAACAGATTAATGATGAGTTCCAACGCAGAATTAAATCTCTTACAGGAAAAGAATCCAAAATAGCAATCACTGTTTACGAAGCAACATTATCAGCGGCGATTGAAATAAATTCCCCTGATTATGTTGTAGATATTTATCAAAGTTCAATCAGATCTGTGTTAGGATGGCCTGATGTTCCTCCCCCAGACCAAACGTCAAATAGAATTCCAGAACTGACCATTGAGGAATTAAAAACAGAATTTTGTTTTATAATTAAACCTGATTATTGGGAAAAACTTCCATGGACCTCTATCCAAGAGGGTGAAATAAAAGGTAAAGCAATATTTAGTTTTGCTGCCGAAAATTTTTCTCCAACATTTACAGATTCTCTAAAGGTTGAATTTGAAAAAAGAATAAACGAATTAAAAGATTTATTTATTACATTATCGATTGAATATTCCAGCGATACATTTGAGAATACCATCAAAGTAATAAAACATTTAAAAATGGTTATTGCTGATTTACTAAATGCTGATAT
>JAECUM010008463.1:0-15809 GCA_016617855.1 Megalonaias nervosa | reverse complement strand
AAAAAAAAAAAAAAAAAAAAAAAAAAAAAAAAAAAAAAAAAAAGAACAGTATCACTGACTAGAGAGAGTCAAAGAAAACAATCAGTCTGGACGACTACAGAGCAAAGGATACTGCCCACTAAGATCTAAATTATTAATTATAAATTGCAAATTGTAATACATAAAAAAATGTAAACACCTGTATATAGCCAAGATGGAGGGATTGAACCTGCAAATCTTGACTATGAACATCAATGGAATTGCAAATAAAATTGATAAAATTAAATCACCATCTAAGAACTATGATATTATTTTACTACAAGAAACACATGGGATGGCCGAGCATGTGGTGAGGAAACTAGAAGAAGACCTCGACGCCTTAGTCCTCACCAGCAACCACCCAACAAAGAGCAAATCAGGGATGGCTACAATTGTTCGGCGTTCCGCCAAAGGACTAAACTTTGAAAGTTTAAAAACTCCAAATGAACTACAAGGACGTATGCTTCATATTAAACTAAACAAATGGAATATTTTTAACATATATGTACCAGCTGGGGTAACAAAGCCCAAAAAAGTAAACTTTATCATAACTGGAAACAATTATATTCAACACTATGCTGTAGACCCATGTATTTATAGGAGGGGATTTTAACTGGATATATACTGAACTTGATAAAAGTGAAAAACTGACCGATTTTGACCAAAAAATGCATAAATGGATTAAATTATTTCTAAAAACGAACAATATAGAAGATATTTATCGATGGTTAAACGTAAAGGGTAGGGAATATACATATAAGTATGGTAGAAATAAAGGAAGCAGATTAGATACTTTCTACATATCTAAAAATTATATTAATGCAGCCAAGAAATGTGTTATACTAGAAGACCAAATTACTGACCATAAACTAGTCTCACTTGAACTAGTAATCAAAAACACGATTAAATGGGGAATAGGTGCCTGGAAGATGAATAATACTCACCTACTGGACAATGAATACGTAAATAGCATACGCACTCATTTGAATAATTTTAAAACTAAACACGTAGGAAATATAATGAAGGATCGGGAACTGATAAAAAAGAGATTAAACGAATAACCACATACTTTAGTAAAACTAAAAGAATGCATAGACAATGGATACAAAAGTCCTATCTTGAAATTCAGACAAAAAATGAACCACTAACAGAACAAGATGATAAAATAGTCAGGCAACGGGATGAACTAGAGAAAGAAATAAGTCAAGGGATTAAAACTAGAGCCGAAAAATATGGGAATCTATATAAAAAGGGAAGGGGTTTATACAAAAGATTATAAATCAAAAGAGGGGAAGAAAAGAAAATTGAATCAATTCGTTTTAACAATTAAGTTTATACAGATAAAACGGATATATTAGAAGGTATTACAAATTATTATGTTATTATATGATAATATTCTGCATTTGTTACTTTTTCTTCAAACATTTTATATAACTCCGTTCATATGGTTTCAATTTAAAAACTAAACGAATGAGGAAACCGTTTGCTCACGTAAGAATATCCCATGTCTCCTGCATCTTACTCCTACACCTCATAATTGATATGGTTCAGAGAGATTTCCCGTGCTGAACTGTTGAATTGCACTTCTATGGTATAGACGATTATACAACTTTGTTATTCAATGGTTATTCTCTGATGTAGAGCGATTATAAAACTTTGTTGTTGAATTTCCCGTCTATGGCTTAGAGAGATTACCCAAATTTATTATTGATTGCCGTTCGATGGTCTAGAGCGATTATACCACTTTATTGCTAAATTGCCCTTTTTTAGTCAACAGCAATTACAAATAATTTATTGTTGAATTTCCCGTCTATGGCTTAGAGAGATTACCCAAATTTATTATTGATTGCCGTTCGATGGTCTAGAGCGATTATACCACTTTATTGCTAAATTGCCCTTTTTCAGTCAACAGCAATTACAAATCATTTATTGTTGAATTGTCCTTCAGAAAGATTAATAGGAAAACGATTTCTCAAAATGTGCATCCTCAGAGCGACCAATAAAGAAAAATTCACTTGATTCTTGATAGATAACCCACGCGTTATTGTTGATTTGTTCTTCAATGATCTGGAAAGATAATCCTCACTTTATTGTTGAAATGCCTTTCGAAACGTTCTGTAGCACACAGATTTGTCAATGTTGTTCAATTTCAGATGACGACAATAATATGTACCAAATTTCCAAGCCATCCATAAAAGTTGCATGACAAATTGAATTCACCTGATTCGGTCTCATAATTAAATGAGTTGCCAGAAGAAAGGACGACAACTTTAACTTGATCTATCGATCTGTACATCACTAGTTTTGATGATCAAAAATGCACAAAGTTTTATAACAATCCATTGGAAACTGTGCCACTAGTAGAGGTCTCAAGATTCGGAGATAAATTACAAAGCAGAATGGGCAATTACTCTAACAATAATCAGATGATCACAGTGCTCTCTCTCGAGATGCACATTTTAGATGATGCCTGTAATATATTCATTTTTTACAAGCACCCGTGAAAACCTTTGGGACCAGGTGCGTTCACTAGATTCTGTCATATTGTGCATTCAGCTGCAGCACAAGAAGGGCAATAACTCTAAAGAACAGTGATTTATTGAAAGTGTATCTTTAGCTGATCACCATAACGTTTACCACGTTAGATAGCGATGCACTGCATTGAAAAGTCTGATTTCGCTCACAAGAGTGTGTGACGGACGGAAGACAGACGGACGGACACGATGACTACATCCGATCAGTGTTGTAGTGCGAGAAAAGGCTATATCTATACACATATGCTGCATAACTAAAATAAAAAATTCCGCGAAACGTGTTTTTGGACACAAATATTAAAGTAAATGTTATGTTTTGTTAGGTCATCATGTGACATTATGCAATAACGCATCTACATAGATCTAGCATACAATCACATAATCTCTCAGATCATTATTAAATTTTCCTTCAGAGATCCAAGGAAATGATGAAAACAAATCTCTTATGGTGAAGTTGCACATCGTTTGTTCGGGATTAGATATTCTTATGCATTTAGACTGAATCAATTTTCACATGAATGATTAATTTTGCTCACTTCAAAAGGTGTAAACTTTAGGTTCCAGTAAGTTTATTTCTAGAAAATAATTTTTTTTCCCATTGTCGTCACAAGGCCTCTATGCATTCTCTCTTGATGATATTCGGTTCAGAATAATTTACATTAAATAAAAAGCTAAATAGCTATGAGAGAGGCAAATTAATTGCACAAAAGTGTACTCTAAACATTGAAACGATACGTCATGATCTATTGATTTAAGCATACTTAATATTACTTTTATAGCATGATGTTACGAGTCTGTGCTCTTAAAATAATTAACAAAAAAGAGTGAAGACAACAAGCTTTGTAAATTTTAACAAATAATTTATTTCTCTAGAATACAAAGTGAAAACGAGAAAAAAGAAATTACGGTATTGCGAATTAAATCCAAAAAGACAGAAGTAATAGTAATAAAAAGTCCTGAATAAAATTCAGTTCAAGTCCTGAGGAGATACCAAATTAAAGGATATGAAGTGTCTATTATACGTATACTCATTCTATAATGGTATGTCATACACATAGATTGGAACTAGTTTTTATTGATATTTTCACTTACTTCTGCCTGCTGATATTCTTCGTAAGTTTAACAAAATCTCTTCATACTTGACCCCTTTTGGGGTGTTTTTTGATTAATTCCTAAAGGCAGTAAAACATATGTCTTCATTGTGATTCAATTTAAAATTAGTCGTAAAAATGTGTTAAATTGTGCTTTTGTAAAACGTAAAATTCCCCATGCTCATTGGTGCACTTCTGTTTTCGGACTCTTCAGCTTCAGATATTGTTGTACGTTGCCAAGCTTTTAGTTTTCGAAGGGAAATATTTCCTGAATGTAATCCACAATGGAGTAACGACTAAATTGAATTGTTCTGTGTTGAAAAACATTGCAACTTACGATGTTTGCGCCAAAAGGGTCTCCACAAAACTTTGCACTCCTGTATCAGCCCTATTTTACGTTGTCATCAAAGTTAGTTTTGTCTTAGCGTTTGACTAATGAGTTGATAAGTTCAAATTACAGACCCATGCAATTTCAATATATTGCGTTCCTTCAGTGAATTCCTTGGAATATGAGTTAAAAACAAGAACAAGCATTCTGTATGTTTCTTGCTGACGCTAACTAGTGGCTGAAGTTATGTTGTCACCTGGGAAGCACTTTGATCATTTTGTACGGCTAAACGGGAAACCAGAAGAAAAATATTGCATTGGACCGGCGATCACATCCAATGGCACGTATTGGAACTGGGATCGAACTTGGGACTGTAGACATGCAATTCGAGCGTGTTACAATTCCTTTATTTTCCAGTCCCCATCGCATTATATTGCACCTCTGTTCACTACATTGTGTGATGAGGAAGGCCCTTCAATTTAATATATATCTCATGTGGTATCAAGGATCAAGCCATCCTCACTTCTGGCTTAGAGCACCGTTATCAATAAGAGACTTAATTCTTTATATAATTCTGTATTTCATATTGCTTCCAATATTGAACTACCAACTCATATTGAGATTTAGGATAAATATGATGCAAAACAAATAATACATTAAATTTAAAATCATTAAAATTATACAATAAAATACAATACATAGAAACAATACATTACATTTAAAAACATTACATCTTTTGTATCTGTCAAGCTTTGATGAATTTGTATTTGGTAAAATTTGACGCTGCTGCTCATTATATGGAATTTATACAATGTAACGGTGTTCAAATCAATTATTTATATTTATCCATGTCATGGATATGGGAGGTAAATAGAAGAATGTGTCCTGCTCAGAATGTAATGGACAATGTGCAGACCTTTGAATCTGATGGCTTATGGGAGATTGTATCGTAGAGAATAAATACAATAATACTGCTGGTCTCGAACTACAAATAATACAATTGCTATCCCATTGGTATTGGTTTCAGGAAGAAAGATTTAATGGGAGGACGACAATTGCCTATATTGAACCTTGTCACGTGGACGAATATGTTAGGGTAGTGGCGATTGAAATGGCCAGTTTGCGTTAGACGGGGTAAAGAACAAAATACAACTCAGGAGATTGGGTACATTAGGATTACATAAACTGATATTTCAGTCCTATTGGATGCTATCAACTGGCGATCTCCAAACGAGATCGTGAATAAATGTTTACATATAACACAACAGAGCGCAGAGAAACGTGAGACGTAGAAGTGCATAATGTTATTTCTTGGGGATTACATTTGCAGTAGAAAAAAAGAGTAACAGGTGGGAATAATGAATTGATCTTGGCAAGAAAAAATGGACAGGAATGAAATAGATACAAGTAATTTATTTAAGCTCTGAAAATCTACATTTAAAATGTAACAGGTATATTCCAGTTCTATCGTAATATAATTATATAATTTGTGTGTAATTTTCAACGGGAATCGTAATTCTGATATTGACAGCAATAAAGTGAGTGTGTGTGTGAGTGTGTGATTTGGATTTTTAACGTAGCTTTAACAATTTTTCAGTCATATCGCTACTATGTCTGCAGTGTGGCAGTTTATAGTGATGTCTAGCACTGGGGCATCATGCCGCAGACATGTAGCATGATGTCCCACCCAGTCACATTATCCTGACACCAGGCCGACCAGTCCTAACACTAACCTCTTAATGCTGAGCGCCAAGCGAGGCAGCTGTTAGTACCATTTTTGTAAGTCCTTGGTATGACGCGGCCGGGGATCGAACCCACGACCTCCCGCATCCGAGGCGGACGCTCTAACCACTAGGCCACCGGAACGGTTTAAAGTGAAATGATCTTTGTGCACTGTATGCATGTATGTATGTATGTATGTATGTATGTATGTATGTATGTATGTATGTATGTATGTATGTATGTATGAATGAGTGCATGCATGCATGCATGTATGTATGTATGTATGCATGTATGAATGTATGTATGTATGTATGTATGTATGTATGTATGTATGTATGTATGCATGTATGTATGTATGTATGTATGAATGAGTGCATGCATGTATGCATGTATGTATGTATGTATGTATGTATGAATGAGTGCATGCATGTATGTATGTATGTGTATGTATGAATGAGTGCATGTATGTATGTATGTATGTATGTATGAATGAGTGCATGCATGTATGAATGAGTGCATGCATGTATGTATGCATGTATGCATGCATGTATGAATGAGTGCATGCATGTATGTATGCATATATGCATGCATGTATGAATGAGTGCATGCATGTATGTATGTATGTATGTATGTATGTATGTATGCATAGTAGAGGACAATTCCTTAATGATGTTTCTTTGTCTTTGATGTTTCTTTCTCATTCACTTAAACAGAACTGGACACAGGATACTATCTATCCAAAGAATGTTCAAAATTCTGAGGTAATCAGTAATGAGACGGGAATTGATTTGTTGGCGTGCATGCAACAATGTGACGACAAAGCAAGCTGTTTTTCCTTCTTTTATAATAACCACGCTAGCCACTGTGTGATGTCCTTTTCGTTCCGACAAGGATTACCACAGGGTTTTCAATTTTCTGATGGACTGGTCTATTACACAGGCAAGTATTACATAATTGCTACACAGATGACGTCGTCTTGAAGACTAAATTGTCATAATATTCTGTTCATGGAATAACAGCAAATTTAGAATAATAGCGAAACAAAACTAAACATTCTCATTATTATTATAGTTCATTTTTCTGTTGATATTGATTACAAATAAAGACTCGAATCAATATCATTCACAAGCGGTTATAATTACAAATGCAGTCGATATATTTTCGTACAATTTCATTGACTCTATTAAATATTAAAATAATTTATTTAACTTTCAATTAACAAATTCAAAATGTCCACCTACTGACGCGTTTTATCCAGTGTCACATTTCGCTCTTATTCCTTGCGGAGTGATGCAACAATAACAACAAGCCTACTCAGTCTACCCGCAGATTGTAATTTGTGAACAAAGTTCATTGTCTGATTTCGACTAATGGATTGAATTATAAAGTCATATTTAGTAGCCTCGAGATATAGGTATTTCGACAACATTCAGTATGATATAATATTTGATGGATGGGAAGATTGTATAATAACAAATAAGCAAAAGAGCAAACATAATTGGATATAGTAAACTAGTCAAATGTTTTTCACGATCTAGCCAAGAAAAGTCCTTGTAATATTAATGGACAGGTTAATAATAACCGAGTAAAATTAACAAAGCATGTCCTGTGTTACCGGAAGCATCACCAGCCTTGATAATTTTTGACATTTTTATTGACAGAAGTAAATTGAATTCCAGTAAAGACAAATGGCTTAAGAAAATATGAACATCCTATATTGTCCAGAAATTTATTATTTTTTTTCATTATTGGTAAAGTGAAAGGAACGTTAAAATATTTGTGACTGAATTTAATACGTCTGCAGTTTACAAAACATGTAGTGGAATAGAAACGTTATAACAGTTAAACAGTTTTACCCTTGATGTACCCGTTTTCATGGCCGGAAAATGTAAACATTTTGTTTTCTCAAAATACACCGTTTGTTACTATCTTCCTATTGCTTACACTACTCTACGCGTGACTTTTATTTCTTATATTATGTTATGACAGGTAAGCACCTGGCTTACTGGATATCAGGATGTTGTTTTCTCATTTCTGTGGATGCTCGACATCTCTGGTATCGGCCTCCTTCGGTTACGATTGACATTGAAATGAAGGATTAAATCTCATTTAATATTTACATGGGTGCGTAAATAATAATTAAAATTCAAAGAAGGAACCGACGATCTTAAAGTCTGCAATGCAATACATGAAATATGCCCATACGTCCTGTTCTTTTGTTTGTATGTCTATTCGTTTATCTGTTTATTTCTTTCGATCTTTTCATTTTTCATTATCTAAAAGAAGTTAGGAAAACAATTCAAACGTACACTGCCAAAACGTAATTGTTGGGGATCATTCACCTTTTCTGTTTAAATACCCATGGTAATAGATTTTGGTATGTCATCTTTTCTCCTTCGCTAAATAATGTTTGGTCCTGTACTATAAAATTAAGCGTGATTTCAATACCTTTTCAAGTAATTTTCGATACATTTTGGGAAAATCCTATAGCTTCGTTGCCAGCTAGTACTCAAAGTGACAATCTTTGAAGGAAGCTTGCCATGCGTGGTAACAGGTTTTACAGCATTCTAAGTAAGTGAGGATGCGACTGTCTTTGTGATTGTTCAATTTTGGAATAACATTGCACATTACGTATGTCTATTACGGTAGAATTATGTATTAGATTTAGTTTTTAATAGTGTATTTATAGTTTTAGGAAAAATCAGTTTTACTAGCATTTCCATTCTAATTACGATAAAGGATGTAATAGTAGAATTAAAGATCAGGAGCATTTACTATGGACACGGTCATTGAACAAATTATGAAATGCATCTTACAGCGCCATCAGCCACATGTGATATGAATTATGTGAATGTAATCATGGACGGCTCTTACTTTTGCGTCAAGTTCTATACCTTACTGGCAACGTTCAACGACGCGATGAAAACATGCGAATCTGAAAAGGCGAAACTACTTGTCATTACAAACGAGACTCAGATATATGGTGCACATAGAGATATTGGGGATGGTAAGTGGCACGACAACTAACTATACAGAACAATAGAAAACTGCTGTTACATTTTAAAATCTTTCCCCTCGAAAACAAGTTCAACCTTAAAGTCTGAAAACTTTAAAAGTTCTATAACATTAGCATGAAAATATAATAGCGTAAGAATTTGTAAGCGTCAAAAAGCAAGAAAGTGACACATAAGACGACGTTGCATACAAAATCACTGATACATGTAACGATGGAGGCTTAACGTCAGCTTCAACAGTTGTGACACTTACTAGCAGTACTATTTTTTCAACGCACTTTGACGATAACATAATGTCATAAATGACGATATATGTAACACGTGACATCGAATAACAAGTTGAAAATAAAGCAACAAACACTTTACAAATTGAATGATCTTCGCTACTTGAACTCAGTTGGTGTCCGTCCGTTCATTCATTTTGCAGCGACTCCCCCATCGCTGTAGCTATACATTACCCTTTATATTTTACATTTCGCTTTTAAGTTTGCATTTTAGGACCAATAAGACCCTTTTAAAGAGAGAACTAATTCCATAAACGATTGTATCCAATTTTGAAAGTATGTCGAGTACTTGTACGAATACAGTGGTAATTTGGAGAATGTGGCCGCAATTGCGAGACTGAAGTGTGTAAAATGTATGCCACCATACTTTGGAAAGAAGACGACGAAAAACCTGAGCAAAACTCTAAGACTTTGTATGTGAATAGACAGGCAGAGAAAGACAGAGATGCTACATGCCTTCGGCATAATGCCCTAATTGCTGGACATCACTATAAACCGCCTTTCTGCAGACATCGTAGTGATGCGACTCATATTGTTAAAGCTACGTTAAATAATAATAAACACAACATATCTATTCCGCAAGTAAACTCCAAAGTATGACATCTATGCTTTCTTGGAGCGTAGGGCAAGGGGTGGTGAGCTAGAGCTTTGAGTTACTTCCGCCAAACGATTCCAGAATATCATTACTGTAGTGCGTTTTTGGTGTTGCTGCTATTAATTTGATTATGACGCTATTTCGACTTCTTGAAAGAACAAGACATGTCTTAACCAAAGACACATTAACAAGACTTCCTGGTGATCCTAAAATTGCCGAATAAACTGACATGTGACTAAGAATGGAATGGAAGAGCGGTTGGTAAGCAATTGGGATCAGTAGGATGCTTGCTGGTGACATATCATACAATCGCTTTTGACTGCATGTCTATGATCTTAAACAAAGTAACAGGAAAGAGCGAAATACAACAAATATTTTATTTGCCTAGAATACAAAGTGAAAATTTTAAAATAACTTACAATATTGTGAATTAAATTCCAAATAGTCATACAAGTCCTATGACAAGTCCAAATATATGAAGTTGCAATTGAACTCCAGTGGTGTTCCAGATAAATTCTAGTGTTTAATGTGTTGATGTGCCTGTAGTCTCGAGCGTGTTATTGTGCCAATAACCTGGAACATGGCTATGTGCTAACAGTCTTTTGGTGTATCACAGTAATATTATCTAACATGTCCTTGTCTGGATTCACTATAGTTCCAAATGAATGTTTTAGTCCAAGGATTTTATTGAGCACATTTTAATTCCAGTAAATATAATAGTTTGAATAAATAAATCTACTACCCCCCTCTGAAAATCCTGAAGAAAAAAAACTAAAACTGATTCTGCTAAAGATGTTAAGGCAAGAATGAATAAACCTAATGCAAACAAGATTAACACCCCTATACCATTGTTTTGAAATGCTCTTCGAACCAAATGTTTCCTATTAATAATGATCAGAATATTTAATATATACTCATAGAGCATTATTAGTAATGGTGTTTACGAATTAAATGTCACTGGTCAGGTACACTATCAACTTGATTTTGCACAAAGGTACTAATAGAAATATACATATCTAATAATCATGAAAATCAACAATACAAAATGCAAATTAAATATACATAACACTAGTAGAGACTGAAAAACTTGTTAGCAACAAGGGGATATAGTTAGCATTTTCTTCAAGTCCCTTCTAAATGATGCATGCTTTTGTTGTCCTAATTCGAATACACATTAGATACAAAATCTCTTGATGCTATTTGTGACATAAACCAATAATATAACTACTTTGCCATAAGTGAACAGTTTAACAAAACAGCTATATACATACATACGTGCATGCATTCACGCATCCAGACATCCATCTATCCATACATACATACATATGAATAACTGTTTGTACGTAGGTGTGTACGAAGTTTGAGCATGATGCATGCGTATTAATATTTATTATTTACAGCCTGTACATATATTGGTTTGTGGGATGGAACAAGTGAGGGACACTGGGTGAACTGGAAAGGAGAGGCGCTTTATCCCTTCTGGAATCCAGGTCAACCAGACGGAAGAATTAATCAGAACTGTGGAGCTATTTGCGGGACTGGTATTGCTGATGTAGAATGTTACTACAGTGGACCCTTTTTGTGTCATAAAAGTGATGTGTACTATACACCTAGCTCAGGCATCCGTCTGTTTCCACAATATTACCTTCGTTTTGTCTTTTCTTTTCTACTGTTTACTTTTAAATAACTTAGAGGCAAGGTCAAATATATTTATGGTACGGCTTTGCCCATATTGAGTTTGTATACATTCTTTTATCGCGCATTGTCCGTCCGTCAGAATTTGCTATATTTTAGCTATTGAGAATTGTTCAGCCAGTTATGATCAAACTATGTCCTAAATTATATTTGGTGTGACCGAACTTAAATATAGTAACTTCGAGATGGAAAACCTGCTATTAGTTCCTCCAGATCAACTAAACCACCTGTTTGAGAGGCTTTTTCATCTATGGTGTAGGTTTGACCAAGTTCTATTAAACTTTTCATATCACACATAGCCATTTTGTAAATAAAACTTGACGTTAGTAATTTTAGGAAGATGCCTTATCAAAATATGTATGAGAATGTCTTTCCGTCAATGGTAGTTGTATAGGATGCTCCTTGAAACCAAAATGGGAATCTTATTTTAAAGATTGTCTGACGAATATAGGTGTATATGGGAAAATAATATGAGGTCACATTGACATACCCTTCAACCTGCCTATCAAATTTCTATGTCATCAAAGCTATTTGTAATCTACACCAAGTTAAGAAAAATTAATTTGTTCCCACAAAAATTGCAATATATTTTCTGCGTTATTTTCTGCTAGTTCCTTTTAACTGCTTTCTTTCGGTATGATCCTTGAGTACGTTTTGCATTTGCCTTGCCCTCAACATTTGCCGCTTTTTGATAGTTGGTGTGACCCGTCTAGAGATAGTGGTTTCAATGTGTTGAACCTGTTTTCAACTTCACTAAACTGACTCAGCCAAATAACTGGTTTGTTTCTATATCTGTAATACATGTTAAATTCAGTTCGCTTTAAACTTTGCACTGCATTACATTAAGAACTGAATCATTCCTGATGAAACTTGACAGTAATGTTTTTTGGGAAGACACCGTCTGAATATGTATCTAAGATGGTTTCTTCCTCAATATTTTTGCTTTCGTTGTAGAGCGTGTTAAAGTTCTTTCTAATTACCTGTAATCTAACACTGATCAGCCTAAGTTGATCGAACCTTGTGGAAATGTTGTCTAGTACCATATTATGACTTAAACCATATTGAAATCGTAGGGGTTGTTGTGTGTTCCATACCAACGACGTTCAAATGTTGTTTTCTACTAAACGGCAAGGTTTGCGTTTGATACAAATGAACAAAAATAGTTTCAAAGTTTCCTCCTTGCAGCATGACAGTTGGTAAAAAATAGCTAGAATTAGAATAACTTGTACAACACAAAGCCCAAACATTTTGACCTAAAATTGGCATGTGTATCGTAGGAACTGAATTTGTAGCCAATGTCTGACAGAGTAACGATTTTATTTTATGCACTCTTTGGCCTCTGTGTTTAAAATCGTTGTTCCAATTTTCAGCTTATTGATGTATTAAAAGTCTGTATTTGTGTTTCTAATTTCATATATCAAAAGACAGAGTAGATTTTTGTTTGATCTGGCCGGTTTAGGCTGTCAGTATGTTTGTCCTTTGTGACACAATGTATATTTAAGCACCCGAATTCCACTCTCTATATGAGTGCAGCCTTTGCATGTTGCTAAAATCTTTTATGTATATTTTCGGTATATAATGTATGTACTTAGTAACATAATATGGAGATATAACAATCAAATACTGTTTGCATGTGCCCAAAAGTTGTTTATTGTATTTTCTTCTATACTGTGTACTGTTATTTCTCTTATACTGCACAAGATAGAAAACACAAAGTATTGTATATAGTATTTTGCTTATATTGTTCGATATACAGAACGCAAAATTATTGTGTATTGCATTTTCTCTTATCCTATTCATGATAGAAAAGACACAAGTTTTGCGTATTCAATTTTCTACTATGCTAATGAAGATAGAGAACACAAAATGTTTCGTATTGTATTTTCTCCTATATTGTTTGAAATAAAGGAAACACATTGTTTCATTTATGAATGTCTGTTTTGCAAATATTGTTGCAACTTTTGATTGGTTATGTCGGGAAGATATATATTTTTAAGTGAATTGAGGAAATACTATTGTCACAGAAATTTGCTTTTCACTTGATCCTAGAACACGTTTTGGCAATATTTGCTTCCTTCATTGCCTTTATTCAAACTTTAATGTTAATACAATTCAAAATTGTATGCCCTTACTTTGAATTATTTGTATTTCCCAAACTTCAAACAATTGTTATTAGTACAAATTAATAACACGGTAAAATTGTAGCAAGAACAGAGCCTGTTATAAATTTACACTTGGCTAAATTTTGGGTACGCATCGCAGCAGAATTAAAAGTGCTGCATCAACATGTTACTATGTTCCCAGTAACCGTCTGTCATTTCTAATGTTACACAGGATTTTATTGTGTGCCTTTGGTATACTGTAGAGACGCCACGTTAAACAAATATCGAGTTAAAGCGCACAGGCAATCAACTGCAAACTAAGGCAGTAACTGTAACGTTAGTCTGATCCGTTTAATTGCACACTTGTTTGAAAATGGGCTTACCATGTTCACATGCGATTGTATCTTAGAGTGCATTGAGACAGTTCATGTTTATTTATATAAAATTATATGCACACCTCTCTACTAATAGCTAACTTTTTTTTCTTTCTGTCGGTTTACATACTTTGTGGTAAGTAACGTGTTCGGTGGACAGATAAGTACTTGTTGAACTAATATCAAATTCTCATTTCATTTCACTTTCTTTCTCATGGTCAGTAAGTGTCAGAAAACTAGAAGTTAATATCGAGTGACCATGTTGTGAAGCTAACAGACAAAATCTAAATATATTTATGCAATGAGATCTTAATCATAAAGTGATGAACTATGTAACCCATAATTGTATCATTCCATATTAAGTAAGCACAGATATCAATTGTACGCACTCCTGAGATCCATTCATCTGTCAGTAGTATAGTAGGGTAGTATAGCGACAATGGGAAAATACATTACAAATCCCCCCTGGGGTACTTTGGCGACAAGATTTATAGCGACAAATGGCACAGCCTTGTCTTTATAGCGAGAATGGGAAAAATACATTACAGACTTCTCTGGGCCTGTATAGCGACAAGATTTATAGTGACAAAATCAAAACCCTGAGCCTGTATAGCGACAATGGGAATTTTGTATAGGGACAATATAAATGGAACAGGTAGGGTGACGTCACGGTACTGGACACTTACAACAATGTAGCAAGTACCGTGACGCCATCCCACCTGTTCCTTTCCTATACAAAGTTTTATGCATTCGAGTTCGTTTCTGTGGATAGTATAGTGTATATTATATGCATTCGCGTTTTTTCCATAGATTCATGAACGTCAGTCTATCATACCCAAATCATACAACCGACTAAAAAAACATTTAGGTAAGAGAATAATGTTTTTGGGAATTAAACATAAATTATACAATCGAATACAAATTATTTTTAGGCAAGAAAGAATAAATATCTTTTCGAGGCATATGAAACTGGCCCTGAAAAAGGCCTTTGGTTTTGTTTTATGTTAACACCATTTCGTTAACATAGAGGGCATTGCACTGATCTTCTTCTCTTTCTCAAACTTCGTCTAACCTCTGGTCCGTAGATGAGGACTCGCTTCAGACAGCCTTGTCTCTCCACATAGATCCTTTGTTTCCAAACAGTAGTCTCTGTGATCCGGATAATGGTCCATGATGGTTTAACATACATGGGTAAGTCTGTACGAAACAGCATCGACGATACGAGAGTAGAGGATTCAACGTTGGTCCACATCTTGTGACCAGCGCAGGTGAAGGGAATGAAGTGAACCGCGTTTGTTTATAGTGGAAGACCGGATCTAAACGGATTGAGATTGTTCACCAATCCCAACAAGCGTTACAAAATTCAGTCACTTCGCGGAGTCTGTCTTCCAATCCGAAGCTAGCTACCCGTGACGTCACATTCCCTATATAGATGCACTAACGTCTGTGCACAGTGAATCGATGCGACATTGCTTTGTTTGAAACATGACGGAAACTAAGAAGTCAATGAATTGGGGTGCACGGGCTGTGGAGACGAGAAGCGATGACATAGCAGCGGCTACTAAAGTTAACACAGGTCTACTTCCAGAAGAGGTCGATTTTAATTGGGATGTAGTAGATTTTCTCTCTTCGCAAGAATTTGTTCCGGTGCCAGTACCTTCGCCACCTTCTCCTTCCTTACCACAGGTCAAGGATTTTAAACAGAGACAGAAAAAAGAATTGGAGAAAGTTTTACAACAGCAGAAAGAGGCAGAACAAGCATTTCTCCTTCAACAGCAACAGCGAGAAGAAGAAGAGGCAAGAAGGAAACGACAGGAAGAAGAAGAAGTAGTAGAGAAGAAACAAGGTCTAGGAGAGAAGGAGAACAGTGAAAATCAAACGGTAATGGTACTCTTGGACATTTTGGCAGAGTTAAGAAGTCTGAAACAAATGTATCAGACTTCTTTATTACGACCCAAGAGAAAAAGACCTTCCCGAGCCAAACAGTCCAACCCTGTTAGTACACCGGAGATACCACCCCTAGTGATTTCTACCAAATCATCGACGGGAGCA